>WTSP01014424.1:23634-78654 GCA_025331215.1 Actenoides lindsayi | reverse complement strand
GTGCCGTGTGAGCACTGGCAGTCATAACACGGGTGTGTTATCAACACCCTCCAGCTCCCAGTACTGCAGCATAAGGGGTGGATGGGGAAAAGCAGCTCAGCCAGACCCATTACAGGGGATCTTATCAATGTTTATAAACATCTAAAGGGCAGGTGTCAAGAAGATGGGGCCAGTGTCTTTTCAGTGGTGCCCAGTGATAGAACAAGGAGCAATGTGCACAACACAGAAAGTTCCACTTATAAATAAGGAAAAACTTCTTTACTATGAGGGTTACAGACCCCTGGAACAGGATGCCCAGAGATATTGTGGAGTCTCCTTCTCTGGAAACTTTCAAAACCCAACTGGACACATCCCTGTGCAAGCTGCTCTAGGTGACCCTGTTTTGGTGGGATGGTTGGACTCAATGATCTCCAGAGGTCCTTTCCAACCTCTACCATTCTATGATTCTATGATTTATTAATTACTGCGTCTCATATAGTCTACTTGAAAATTTTCAAAAAATGTTGCCATTTTTCAAAGAGCAGTCAAACCATGAAACATAAATAAGCATGGGACTGTGTTCAGGCCTGATTCCTACTCTATTTATTCAACAGGTAGATGCAGACAATGTGTCCCCAGTGTTAGTACATTCCAGCACCCTGTGCTGATGTGAAATGGTTCTTGTGAGATGTGGACCTCTTTAGCCTAATGAAAAAGATGACAAAACGCTTCACAGGACAACAGGGCAAGGAGAAGGTGAAAGGCAGTAGAATGTTGGTGAAGCCCAAGGTCAGCCCCAGGGTCTTACAGCTGTAGCAAATCATTCTTCTTCAAGGGCAAGACCAAAGGAGAAATTGTGATCACAATTCAAGCTCTATCCAGGGTTTCTCCCTAAGTAAGGCTGTTACCTCTTCACCAAAGGGTTTTTAGCATAATTTCAGTGCAACACTGGGATACAACTCACAGTGACTAAAGACTGAGGCACTGGGCCCAGCCAAAAGCATTTTTAAATAACATTCCTCCAAACTGCACTGCCTGTTCATTCTTCTGAAGAACACTTAAGACTTCGTACTTTTAAACAAATGGATTGTCCAGGGCAATTCTGCAAAAGTAATTCAGGCTGAGCTGAAAATATGTACCACAGAAATGGCACAAGTGATCCAGCCTGAGACGCTCAACTACAAATTTTCCTCCCTGACAATATGTGTCTTTTTTTTTGTCTTTTTTTTTTCACTGTCTGGCCCAATTAGCTTGGACTCTTTGCTGGAAGCTGGAAGTACTGTACTTCTTTGCGTTCCATAACCTCTTTTGTGTTCAAACCACAAGCACAGATTTTCCAGGGTCTGGTTCTTCAGGGGTGACAGGACAGAATGGGTTTTGCTGTATCCCTTTGTTATTCTGACCTGTGTTCCTCTGATATGTCCTTGCTTTTGAGAAAGGACCTTATTTTATAGAAGTTTACCTCTCTTCAATTTTTCTGAGTAATTCTGTTTGAAACATTTTTAAAGAAAACTTTAATATGGACATTTAATTATTTCTTACTTTCACAGCAAGACAAACTTGGTTCCAGCAGGAAGGAAAAAAACCAACAAACAAAAAAACCTAACCCAGCAAACTAGTTTCACAAAGTGGATATATTTTCTTTTAAAAAATTAATGTGTTGAATATGTTCAGAACTTAATTTTATCTCAAAAGCTACAAGTGCCTTTTCACAGCTTTGTTACTTAGAAATAAATGTCAACGTTACCATTTGGTTTTGGGATAGAACAAGACAGAAAGTGTCTGTTTTTCTGTGTTCAGTATCACATGACAGAAAATGTACTGTTAACGCTGAAGTCTTTTTTTCCTATTCTCAAATCTCATTTCTTAGTTTCTTCTCAAAATATTTAAATTGAATTGTGTTTCCCCACAGTGTACTTGCTCTCAGAGTCACATAACACTATCTCAGGGATATTATATCACAGAAACATGACTATTATTAAAAACTATTTGATTTCCAGTTCTTTTTGTAAATGTCTTTTGAAATTATAAGTTGGATCATAGATCCATCTAGTTATTTATTTTTACACAGGATATGGATGCTAAGCATGTTTTAATATCAATTTTAATAATTTTTTGTTTCCTGACTTTTCATTCCTGTTTAATTTTTAAGAATATAAAACAGACTCAGCAATATAATCCAGGGTTTATTTGAAGAAAAACTGGCTTAGCTTATCTTAGGGTTTTTTTGTGTTTTTTGTGGGTTTGTTTAAAGCAATGTTATTGTTTTGCCAACATGTCAATTTTTCAGCAGTCCACAATTTAGCAGTATCCTAAATCTATTATCAGATCATCTGGGCAAACACTGCCTTCTTCATGTGTGATAAATTAAATGTGATGACATACTCGACAGTCTCCATTTAGCATTCAGTTTCTACAAAAGAAACCTCATTTTCTCTGGAGCTGTTAGGAATGAAGAAGAAAACACATAGCACATTAACTGAAGTTGAGAGCAGCAGCGGAATCCAGTCATAAAAAGGAAAAAAAAAAAAAAAAAAAGAAAAAAAATTATAGAAGTCCTCAACATAATTTAGCTTACTTCGTTTTGTGAGAGAGAAATCTGTTTATGTTTTCTCCAAATTTTAAAACAATTTTTAATATTACTATCAAGCTAAGTAAATAACACAGGATTGTATCATCCTTTTTAATATTTAATATATACAACTGCAGAATGAAGATTCTTTCACATTCTGATTTTACTTTGAACACAATAGGAGTAACTGATTTAATCTATCCCAGATTGTTTTTAAAATTCTTATCATCTTAAAGATTTCCTGTCTGATATAATACAATGTACAAACACTGGCAAAGACCCTATAGACATTAATAGGTGCTGTTGTATCAGACAGTTCTGCACCTGTGACATTTAGCTCCACATGGATCCACCTGAAGAATTCAGACACATTAACTTGGTGGGAGATTTCAAAAATATTTAGTATCATCTGTAAATAAATATTTCAATATTTATTCATTTTTAATGAGGAAATACTTTTTTTTTTTTCTGAAGCTAAACATCCCTGAGAAAAACCTATTTTTATAAACATGCCCCAAGAAGTGGCACATTTAACTGAGTAACACAAAAACTTAAAAAAAATTTTTAAACAAAATCTAAGTAAGAAAGGAAAAAAGTACAATGGTTGATAATTAAACACATCATAAATCTGTACATCAGTGATGCTAGACTTAAGCTTTTAAGGCCAGAAGTCAGTCTGTATCATTGAAGGATATATGCTGTCCATGTTTCAAAACAATTTACTCCAGGAAGAAGAAAAGTAACGTGCAAGGGCAGAAAATCTGTCACAGATAGAGAGGAGGTAATAATAGAGTAGAAATCTGTGTCTTCAGCTTCTCAGCAGTAACAGCTTCAGGCTCCTTTATTCAGTTCATCATTACAATGACATTTGATAATAAACCTCTAGAGTACCTGCCAAGACAAATATCCCCATTGTGTCTGACACAGCATAAATGTAAATAGACCCTCTGTAGATACTGAGGTTACAAAGGGTATAGACATGGAGAAGTGTGGTAAACTACCAAAACGTAAGGTCATTGACAAAATCAGATAATCAGATACCCTGGACACCCAGAACAACTGATTTTTTGAATTAGTGTGGCCCTCTGCAAATGATTAATGCATCAGTGCAACTCATGAAGTATTAAGAACTCAGCTGCCCCAGTAAATTCTGCAGCCACAGAATTTGTTTCCCGTCCCTTTATTTTTTATTGTCAAGGTGCAGAGCTGATCCAGCCTCTAGCCAAGTGACATATTGCTCTCTATTAACCCCTTTCCCTTCCCAAAGGGGAAGAGAAAGGGAATAAGGGAGAGATTTATGGATTAGAAAAGAAAACTAAAACATGAAAATAATAATAATATGGAATACATACAAATATATACTAAACTAATACCAAACCCAACCCTCCTGATGGCAATTACATCATCACTACCACTGATGCTGTGGAGCAGGCACTGGGGAGGTCCTAGGCTGGATTCGGCTGTGGATGGGAACCAGATTTAGGAGCAGGATTCCGGAACTGGATTCAGGAACACACAGATCGGTATCGGAGGCAGAACAGAGTCCTCCTCAGACACCAGCCATTAAAGAAGAGAGCTTGACCCTTGTGATCCCTCAGCTTTAAACTTTATATGATATATATGGAATGGAATGGAATGGAATGGAATGGAATGGAATGGAATGGAATGGAATGGAATACCTCATTGGTCAGTTTAGGGTCACCTGTTCTGTCTACTCCCTGTGGGTGTGGTCTTTTACTTTCTGCACCCCCAATGTGCAGAGGCACCCACAAACCAAACAGCAGCTGCTATCCAAAATAGGGTTTATTGCAAACAAAGTTGCCCAGTGTTCCTTCTGACCAAATACAAGTTTGGATGTCTGTTGGGAATTAACTACTAAATAACTATTTCTTAAACCTTAAAGAAAGATGAACCAAAATGGGCGCACACTCACTCATCAAGTGGAAATCTCCCACACTAGAGTGCCCAAGATACCACTCACCCAAAGGTGGGGGGAGAGGCTGACTCAATCCACAGAGACTCACTCAATCCATGGAAGTGTCCTTGGACAGTGTATCCAAGGGGAGGGTCTGACTGCCAGGTCCACTGCTCTGCGAAGAACCAACTCCTCTGGCTCTTACGCAGGACCCCATTTATACCCTAGTCTATGGTGCACTGTGGTCATTCTGACTGGTTGAGGGGAGAAGCCCAGACAAAACAGACAAGCCCAGATGCTGATCCTGTTTACTAAGGTGTCCAAAGCTGGAGGCGATAGTTAAGCAATGGGAGATGCAGCTTAATGACTGAGGCTTCAAACTGCTCTGGCCAAGGTGTCACACTGCTCTGGCACAACCTGTTTGCTTTGTCTGTTTTGTCTGTTGGGGGGCTGCACCTGCCACAGTGTATGCAAGATCCAGCAGTGGCCTTGGTCTGCACACCAATCCCTGGTAGTAACTCTAAACATGGGGTCTTATCACTGCTAGAAGCAGACACTGTCTGCGAAAACACTCTGCTAACTTCAGAAAGTGCAATTAGAGGAGAATTAGCTGAAAAGTAAAATCAATAAACAGAATTAGTTCCATTCTAACTCAAACCAGGAGATTTATCTTGGCCTTCTAAGGCCTAAATGGTTATTTTTGTAAGCCAGGTACCTCTTTACTGACAGAACTCAAATAATGCAACAGAGAAGCCATATTTTTCAATTATTCACATACAATTCCTGCAGGGGATCACCTATGCTATAGCATTGTTTTCAAACAAGCTTGAAGGAGGGGGCTCAGGAGCTCCTTCTCATCACCAACAGAGGACTCTCCCTCTTCCCCTCTGTCCTGGTGATCCGCAGTGACTGTGAAATGGTAATTCTCATTCTATTCAAGTACCGCTTTGTGGCTGTGGATTTTAGCATCTTCAAGAGGCTGCTGAAAGATTTGTCTTTGGGTTCCACACTCCTTCCTAAAATAGTCCATGTTTGACCAATTGTCTTCATGCTACAGATGAGTTGTTTTCTAGCTACTATATCAAAATGCACAAATAGACTTAGTGAAAGCATTTTCCAGCATTGTTATTGTGATCCTTATTGTCATGTAAGTATTCTCACAAGTGTGTAAAAAATGTGCCTGAATGTGCATAGAACTCTAAAGCAGGATTTACATGGTCACATTTCAAGAAAATTTGGTTTTGCGGAGGAAGTAAAGGATTAAACCCAGACCTTAACTGCCATCTCTTAATCATGAAATAAATAGATTCTTCTGAATTCAGGGATAGAATTTAGTTATATTTAGCCAGCTCTCTAACATCAATTAGAAGCAACAGGAGTTGAGCATGCTGGTAACAGTTACTTTTCTTACACACTTCTTTTGCCACCTTTAAAAATCCTGTAATTTTTCCACAAAGCTCTCATATGTAGAAATAAGTACAAACTAAATCAGTAAAATCTGGCTTTTTAACCTACTGAGTCCACAGCTTATGTTGCTCAAGAGTATCAGGTCTTTTGTCTTTTCTGGTACATCCTTCTGCCCACATCTCTCTACACTACCTTGCTAGTATGAGTTTGAACAGGACTAGCTTTACTGTTTCCCAATCCTCAGCTACTGGACACAATGTCAATTATCATCATTGTCATCACCATCATTGTTGTCATCATTAAAGTTGTGGGCATCTGTGCCCAGCTGTTATTACATTATTTGCTTCCTAAAATAGATAACAAAAAGTAACACATTTCATGCTGTTGCTGAAGATGATTTTTATCTTTTTTATATAGCTATATTTGTCCATCCCAGTTACTTACAAGAGGTTCCAAGTCTGTTCGGGTGTTTATGTCTAAACCTTACAGAAGCTGGTGCTGATGTATCTGCCAATAGGCACGGTATGAGTTTGCTTGGATAACACTGCCCCATGCTGGTTTGCAGGGAAAAGTCCCTACTGACTGTCTTTTACCAAAGTCTAAAAAAGTGCTGGTGGTCTGTAATTTTAGCTAATATGTGTGTTTCATTTTATTTCCTTAAAATGTTAATTGTTTTTGCTTCAAATGTTTTTCCCAATCATCACACAAAATACCCCACTTTGCTGTTCCTGAAAACAAAACACAGGGGAGAAAATAAGACTTTCTAAAATGCCCTGGAAGAGAAGGTTAATTTATACACACTGATAACAGACAGTACTCAGGACAACATCTCACAGAGCTTGAGAACAGGATTTTCACAGACATTAATGGGAGCTCAATGATGCGATCAGGCTGAAAAACTATAATGGAGACCATAAGACCATTGTGAGTCCCACTCCCAGGAGTTCAGCACTATGTATTCTCTGTCTGAACAAAACAAACAAACAAACAAAAAATCTGAGTCAATAGGGCACAAATGAGAAAGAAACTTCTAATCAAACTAGAAACAGCCACCCATACACCTGTGGCTGGACATGAAGTGGAAACAGAAGAACCATCGCATTCTTATTTTGTCAGCATGCCACTGAAAAAAAATGGAAGATTGCAAGGATCAAAGGGAGAGCTGAAGGAAACCAAATCTATATGAAAAGAAAGTACATGTTGGTTCAGATCATCATGAATTTTAGATAGCCTTTGCTCCAAAATTTTATCCCTTAGTTTTCTCAGTCTCTGGCTCTCATTCATAACAGAAATACAACATGCTAGACACTTGAGATGATATAGTCAGAGCATGATCCTAGACCCCACTAACTGTTTCTGAATGCTTAACTGTTAAACACCTCAAATTTGGTGAAATTAAACATGTGTGAAGATATCACCTTTAAGAAAGGCTCTTAAAGATGATCAGGTACCCTACCTGCATTTTCATGAAAATTTAATTTTCTGCCATCATTTTTGATCTCAGGTGGGGTATTTTGGGGGGAAGGGGGCATTTTTGCCTTGTCAGGTTTGATTTTTAAGGGCATAATGTTGCAAAGTACTATATAGCTATAGGCAGCAAAGATTATTTCATTTCAGATTCTCACCTCGGATCCATGTCTTCATGGTCCTTCAGCTCATAGACAATATATGAAAGCAGTGCTGTGATTGCAAAATGGGGCCTTTGTAGGTCTTCATTTGTGGCGCTGTCAGCAAAGGGTCAGGGTATGAAAAGATCTTGTTGCAATATTTGTTTGGAGAGAAGGTTCTCTTCCCCAACCTAAATATTTCTTATAAAGGCTTTATTCTGTAATGAAGTGCAGATGTCTACCCCTCCCATCAGGACTGAGTGCTTTTGCTTGCCACAGAAAGTGGAAAGTGTATCTCCTTTCTTTTTCTAGGGAAGAAGAATAATCTATTCTTCCCTTCTTGTGTCAAGTGTACCAGAATCCCCATAAGAATCTAGAAATGATGGGGTTAGTATCTTAGAAATTATGTGGCTAATGACTACTAATGTTTACAACAGAAGAATCATCCTTGGAGTTGTTGATTTGATTTAATTCATGTAAAACAGTAAAAGCCTCGAACATAACATCTCCCACATACATTATTTCTTCACTGACATTTTATGGGTACCTTCCTACCTTGAGATTTCCCTTCTTTCATTTGCAGATACTCCCGTGTGCTACAGACAAATCCAGCAAATACTTTGATAACATCTAATGAGAAAACTGAAGTGACATCTAGTCTTAAGCATTACTTTTTTTCTATACTATTTTTCTACCTTCCTTATAAAGATAAAAATTTGCAATAACATTGATAAAAAAATGTAGTATATTTAACTTTCATTATAAACCTACAAATTTATTTTCGTCTTCCATAATATCATTCTGTAAATATGACCTCATCTTTTTTTGTATTGACAATGATGACTGCTTTCTGAGACAAATTTTTCAACTCTGTACCCACCTTATGGTCACTAGAACCACATCACATTTCCCTACGTTAAGAAAATGTCATACAGAAAAGCATGATAAGCTTTATTAAGCTCACAATATATCACCTTGTGCATGTACCTTGCAATTATCTATTTAGCCACTTATCCTGTCAAAGGAAAGAAATAGTTTTAACTGTAAAAGAAAATTAGATTTATTTGACATGACCTGTCCTTGAAATCTGTACTGGGTAGTTTTTGCCTTGACTTCTTGCTATTTACATTCTGATTGCTTTATCTTTTATAACATAGCTTTATAATTTCCTGAGTAGTTATTTCTGAGGCCAAATAAGATTAACCAATGTTTCCTTGTGCTCCTTTTTTTTGTAAAGTTAAGGACTATATTTGACCTTTTCTTGTCATGTATTCACTTTTCCTGTCGTCACTGATTCTTTATGGAAACTGATAGCCATAAGGAAACTGGTAGCCAGGAGAAGCAGGTAGCGAGGAGGGAAGTAAAAAGAAGGGGAGAAGTTTCTCCATTTCTAAATGAGAATGGAACAGTCATATTGCAACATTTTGGAAGCTGTGACAATCTAAAAAAATGCAGACAAGTACAATGTTTCAGGAGACTGAATGTAGAGTCCATCTACTTATAGAGGACAGAGGCAGACAGGAGTTGTACCTGTGAAAGAAGAAGAAGAATCTCTAGTGAATGAGGAGTTTAGCATTAGCTCTTGGTTAGATATCTTGGCAAAAGTTATTTAAGATGGGTTAGATAAATATGGGAACAGTCATACTGATATGGAAAGTTTATTTTCTTGCATAGCAGCATATAGAATTATTGCAATGCTCTGTCCATATTTTTAAAAGAAGGATGAAAACAAGAGGCTATAGGGAACCATCTTCAATCATTTCAAGGGCTGACTTAGTGACAGAGATATGAGTAGTTTAATATATTTATAGATGATTTTAAAAGATATGTAGTCAGCTTGATTACAATTTAGACATCCTTTGCTGGAAAGGAAATGTATCAAACCAAAGAATTCATTTCAGACAGAGAATAACAAGGATCAAATTCTAGAAAGTAATCAAAGGCAAGATTCTCATCTTGGGGGACTTTTACTTACTCTTTTCATAGATAATACACTTCTAATCACTGATTTGTATATTAAGAAAAATTAGAAAATACCAACAGCTAAACAAACACCTTTCCACCCTGTTCCCAGGCTCAGCTTAAGCCAAACACCTATCCTCCCCATCCCAGTTATCAGCTCCCCTCATTTTTACTGTGGGCTGCACTCATTCAGTCCCAGTCCCTGTGGTGAAGCAACAACCAACACAGTAAGCATGGATCATGTGCACAAAGGTTTCATCCTGCTGCTCCATGCTTCTTACTGGGTTATCTCCACTTCTCTGTACGTTCCAGTGTCCCTGCTGCAGCATGGGTTCCTCCACAAGCTACAATCCCTCAGGAGGGTTCCCCTTTAGTGTGAACACCTCCTCCAACTAGCATACCTCCAACTACATGTCTCTTTGGCAACTTGTCTCTCTACACATCTCCAAAGCATCTCCTCCATGTGTCATCCCAAGAGCATCTCTCCACATGTCTCCAAACATATTTTCTTCATATGTTTCCTTTTCTGGGGGATGTTGTGCTTTCTTAACTGTGTCTTAGCCATAGTTCATTACACTCCCTAACCTGTTTGCAGTCTTGGGGTATGATAGGGCATCTGCATGGGTTTCAGAACTGTCTGTGACTGCATGAGGTCAGCTCACATCATTTCCCACGCATGGCATCCCTTCTGTCACATAAACCCTGCCATTTGTACCCAATACAAGCCAAAAATTTCCAATTAAAAATTATTTTCACATTCTTAGCAGAAAAGTTGACTAATAAGAACACCTTACAGACAGTTAAAATGAAAAATTAATACATATATGTTTTATCCAAGCTCATGTTACTACCTTCAGTATGTAGGATAATACATGAAATAAGTAGGTAGAAGAGTGAGGTGCTATAAGCAGTTCTGTCTTTAAAATCTGTTATGTCTGTAAAGCTGAGAGTGTGAAGAGGAGGCCTCAAGAAGCAATATGTTAACCGTGCAGTCAAGAACATATACATTCTGCACCTCAATTCATGCAAGAGACAATGGGATCTTTGTTAAATAAAGGCAAATAAATTATTTTTTGTAGGCCATAAATGTGAAATAGTAAGGCTGATTTGTAAGATACTACTGCTAATGTAATTATGCTTAATTGTTTCATTATATCATAATAGAATAATTAAGGTTGGAAAGGATCTCCAAAAGGTCAACTCCCTCCTCAAAGCAAGGGTGGTTTCACAGATAGACCAAGTCTAGTAGGGCAATGTCCAGTCAAGATCTGAAAGTCTTCATGGATGGAAATATGACAGCCCCTCTGGGAAGTCTGGACCCTCAAAGCAAGTCCAATTCCTCATAGATTATGTACTCCAGACTCCTAACTGTTTTTATGAGTATCTTTCAAATTCAGAAGCCTCAGAATGAAAATAGTACTCCATCACTTAAAAATTATAAATAGAGAGGAAATAATCACAGAAAAGAATCATAGAATCATTAAGGTTGGAAAAAAGCCTCCAAGATCATCAAGTCCAGCTTTCTGCCATGACAACTATATCATATCCTGATGTGCCTCATCTACACTTTTTTTGAATACCTCCTGGGATGGTGGCTCCACCACTTCCCTGGGCGGCCTGTTGCAGTGCTTAACTACTCTTTCAGTAAAGAAATTCTTCCTAATATCTAACCTGAACTTCCCCTAGCACAACTTGTGTTCATTTCCTCTTGTCCTGTCATTAGTTACTAGGGAGAAGAGGCCAACACCAGCCTCACTACAACCTCCTTTCAGGTAGTTGTAGAGGGCAATAAGGTCTCCTGTTAGCTTCCTCTTCTTCAGGCTAAACAATCCCAGAAGCCTCAACCTCTCCTCATACGTATTCTCCAATCCCCTCAACAGCTTTATTGTCCTCTCTATCTGCTCCAGTAAATCACTTCACTCTTTGGCATTGCTCTTTTTTAGGCATTCTTAATTTGTTTTGATTTTTTTTTTTTCACTGATACCATACGCTTAGGGGACATGGGATTCCAAATTTCTTTTTTATATTCTATTTTGAGCTACTTTAGAAATCTACTCAAATAAATAATGGGACATAAAGATAAAAACAAATCTTAACTTTCAGCAATAAGTTGTCATATTTAAAAGAACAAGAGTTCAGCTCAGTTCAGCTTTCTTGTGCCTAAATGAAATATAATTGCTGCCAGCTGAAGGAATTTATTAGTTACCCATTAGTTCAAGGAAAATAATTCCAACCTTCATCATTTCAGATTAAATTAAAAGAATCAGAGTCATCAACTGTTCCGCAGCAGTGGAAAAACAGATGCAATTTGTGCACCACCTGCATAAACAAACAAACTTCTCTGTATAGGAACTTAGTGTGTGTGCATAGATGTATATGAAAAGAAGATTCACCCTTTGGCATTGTATCTACACCATCAGCAAATATGAGTGGACTCATTAGACCCACTCACCACGTGTTTTAACAGAATCAATACCAACACTAATAGGCTGTCATTCTGTTCATCAGGGGTATTAGCAGGATGAAGCATTTTGTCAATGCCTTTTAAGGTCGTTTGCTGATATCAAAACATGGTGAAGCCTCCAGATTGCTCTACCTGCAAAGCCCATGGGGAAAAGCATTCTGCCTACCCCTTCTGAAAACAATAGCAATATGTTCTGTAGTGTTTTTAGGAACATTTTACCTTCTTCAGTATCTGTACATTAACACACCATGGGACTTCTTTTGGAGTGAAACTGTATAAACAGCTAATTGAAAAATTTCTGCCTGATGCTATCATCTGCCACCACATAGTCCTCCTTACCCATGACCACTGCTTTCTGCAAGTACATTTGTTTATGGAGTTGCACAACAAAAAAATTTAAGTTAACTGGCAGGAAAACTGTGAACAAGTGGTCAGAAGACCAACGAGTGGACAACAACTGCAAAGACACCACAGAATGAGACTTCAAATTCACCCCAACAACAGCCCAAAAAGAGCAACACTGGGTTTTAGGATAGTATGGAATGGTCCAACAGGAACTGAATGGAGCAATTACCCTGGAGAAGGAAGAAACTGATAAAGAAAATGGAAACATCATGGATGGAGTTTACTGTAAGCAACGGATACCCAAGGTCACAGATGAGAGAGATGGTGAGAGTCTCTTTTAGAAGAGCAGAAGTGGCTGTGAAAGCAGAGAGTTCTGACAGAGATTCGACAGTTGTTTTGCATCTCTTCACTCAATAAATCCATTCACTCCTCCTCAGCACCATACTTTATTTCAGTCTTAATCCATTTATACCCCCTTCCTACCCACTCCCTCCCATTTCCCTTTTCTCTTTTTCTCACTCTTTCCATGCTAATTGTATCTCCTTGACTCCATTTTATATTCCAAGCCACCCCTGATTCCCCTGCCATTCCAACACCTCTTCAAATCTTTTTTCCATCTTGGTTCATGGTTCAAGGTGACTATTTTCATTTTTAACCAGTCTCAGTGTCTACTTCCCTTTGACCCGTTTCTCCCCCTGCACCCCTTTTGAATTATATTTTTCCAGTATCTCTCTTCAGGTCTTCCTCATTTTGCCCAAAACATCTAATTTCTCCCAGCCACTAAATCCAATGTGTTTCCATGTTTCACCCCTCAATCTCCATCCCTGTGTCTTCTGGATCATAGCCTCAGCATCTGACAAATTCAAATACCCCACATCTTCTGAATGTGCATCTTCCCTTTTTCCATTCTTTAATATTCAAGCCAGGGCAATTTCGGTCCCTTTCAGTTTAGGCTTTCAAGGATAACAGCAAAAAAAAAAAAATAAAAAAAATTGCAGGGTCTAATAAAGGAAGTAAGGGACAAGTACTTGGAAGTACTAGGTTTTGCCTGGGGCAGAAACAGATCTTCTAACATGGATGTCAAAAGTAACACTTCTATTGGATTTCAGAGAAATAGGTCTTCAGCTATGTGATAGGAAAACACACACACATATCTGTAATAATCATGTTTGAAATAAAAAATGTTTCATGTAAACAAAACCATTTCATTCTCCCAAAAATTCCATCTTCCTTGTAGCTAAGGAATATTTTTGTTCTAAAAGGAAATACTCATCAAAGAAGAATGTATCACTCTTTTATGGATTTTTAAAGTTATCTATTATCTTGTTCTTGGCAACAGAGAAATACGAATGATAGAAATTTGGCAACTAATAGGAAATTGGAACTAGTTCCCATTAAAAAAAAAAAAAAAAGAAAAGAAAAAACATTTGAAGATGACTGACATTGGATCTTCATCTCACTATCTGGAAAACATTTTATTTTGCTGTAGGATCTGTGGCTGAGAAAAAGCAATATGATCTTATTTTTAATGATATAACTAGACACTTCCTATAGCCATTGTTTCTGACGGAAAAAAAAGATCATTCACTTACCTAAAAAAATTGCAACTATACATTATGTTCTAAGATGAATAAATATCCCACTGCTCCATGTTTTACTTGGAAACAAGCACATGTCAGTATGCACAGCTGGGATTTTCTCCTACGAATTTGCTTTCTAGCAAGTAAACATGTTTTTCTATAAGCAATATAAGCAAAATGGCTAAAAAGCTCCTGGGGCTCTTTTGCAGAACATGGCTGGCCAGGGAGATGAGGGATAGCCATTCTGCAACAGGGAACTGCTTGGGGAGTTAAGAACTAAATGCTCAAAGACTGTTTTCCAGGTAAAAAGCTGTTTGAGCTGAACTGTGACCACACACTAGAGAAATTTTAGTTCATAATCAGCTTCCCAGGGTGTTGCTGTATTGCACTACTGGGACTGGTTACTGCAGAAGAGTCATATAGAAAAAATATGTGACACTGCACCAGGCTTCTTTCTTTTTCCAGCCTACACAGTACTTAAGCTCAGCAATTTCTGTTTAAGATCTGCCCAGCACCACATTTTTCCATATGCCTGGGAGACATTATGACTATTGATGAAGAATGGTTTCCTTTTTTCCCCAAGCAACTTAGGCTTTGAGGAGCCCCAATTCATCTTCGTAGAGTGAAAAATAATCCTCTTGAAGTAATCATGTTTGACAACCCTGTGTCCTAGCAGCAAGATGGGCCTTTAAGAGGCACAGCTAACAATTTAATGTAAAGAAAGTAAGAGGATCTCATTAATGGCAAAAACATCTAAAGTTTACCTGAGAAATGTATGAAAGTTTTCTGCAACTCTTAAAATTCAGCTCGCACCACTTTGTAATAATTGAAACCAAACAGAGGGAGAAGCTCTCTTCTAATGGCTATTAGGCTTTTTCTAAGTCTAGATTTTAATACATTCTGAATCACAATATTTTATCCTTAAAATGTTTATTTAACGGTGATAAGTAGACAGTTCCAGTGAGATTAGCACACTATCTACCAAACATTTAAGGGCTGTTCTTTAATAGTTCAATCTACCAGGGATTTAAGCAGTAAACTGGTCAGCTAATAAAATCTAAAGCACACTCGATTTATTTACACCAGTTTCGATCACGAGTGAATCTCAACAGCTCAGGAGAAGGTCTACAACCTTGAACCACCCTAACTGCTCATAATACTCTCTGTACTGCTCCCCAAGTGAAGATTTCTGTCAACATTGTCACAGCTCCACTCCTTCACTAACAAATCTAAGAATGTTGCAAAATTACTTGCTGGGTTTTGAGAATGGCTTTAAACCAGGAACAAGACAAGTAGATGACAAACCTAGGTACATCCCATCTGTCCAAGGAAGGGCTGATGGGTTAGTACAGATTGCAAACTAGATAATGACTCACAATGCCAAGCTCTCTTGGAGAAAAACAATTGTCATTATCTGGATCTGAAAATTATGAATGGAGCCTGCAGGACATGAGAAGGATGACTGTGCTATGCCCAACATCTGCAGTGCCCTGCTGGAGTTCTCTGCAGAGAACATGAAACCAAGTCTCTGAGTACCACATCACAATCAAGCAATGACAACAGAAAAGAAAGCAGCAGGAGTACATGGAGTTACTATAAATATGACTTATTCAGAAAGATTAAAAACTCAAATTATAAGTGTTAAAAGACTGAGAGAACAAAAAGAGTGCCATGAAATTTTTCTGCCAGAGAAGGGGAATTACCTCTCCTCATGTCAGTCATGGGCACAGCAAGAATCTGATGTGCTTAACATTAAAAAGAGATATTTCAGGCTAGACACTAGGAAAAAAAATCTAGTGAAAGAGAAGTTGCTAATTGGCAGTTTATCCACTTCTGAAACAACAGAAACATAACCATATTGCCAGGAGAAGTGCCAAGGAAAACAAATGAGAAATTTGAGCTGTTAGAACGCATTTGCTTTCCCCAATTCAGAGAGCAAAAATGATGGCATCCCAATTTTTAGTTAGAATCTATTTATAAAATTGTTCACAAATACTTAATATGAGCCACAAGTATCAGTTTTCCAAATTGGGAAGCTTCCAAGAAAGCTGCCTCAAGCCTTCATTAATTGAACCTTAGAGTTACATAGCACAAGCCCCAGAATTAACAAGAACTGAGGTCTGCTGGTGTGAGATAACTTTTATTATCATGTAACAATTGCTCAGAAGCAATACAGAGCTAATTAATTTTTAAATGAAATGAATTTGTGATGTAATTTCAGTGAAGACAGATTATTTTTATCAATGTTTTTATATCTTTCTGATGTTCTTTGAAAAAAGATGGATTTTTTGTCTTTCATTATAGCTTAAATTCTGATGAGCAGAAAATTACATTTAGATGTTCAGCTACATGGATGATTGAGAAATTGTTGTCCATGTCATCTTTTTCCAGACCTTTTAGAGGAAAAACTGCAGGACAGCCAGTATGGTATTCTTTGAGGGCTTTCCTAAACAAGTAACTTAAGTTTGCTTGGAAAAATTACTGTAAATAACTAAAAATGTGAAACATTAAACACATTGCATTAAATTAAGCAGTATTCAACCTTTTACCTCTTCACATTTTAATCTGATAAAAAGTGTAACTAGACATTCCGTTAGCACAGTTTTAAATCATTCCACAAGTCATTTCTAGCAGCCTGTGATGAGTCATTTAAGCATGCTTTATCACAATTTATTGATCTAGAAAATGAATATGATGTCAATCTCATAAGATTTCATTAGTTAACTCAGTTTCTTTTTTAAAATGGTGTAAAATAGCAGATATGATCAAGAGTACATAGAGTTCTTTATTCCACACAAAAATATAATTTCCATGTGGTTTGCTTCTCATTCCTCCCCCCCCCTCCCCCCTCCCGGAACAGATTTAATATATCAAGGAATTTGACACTGGAGTAAGTCAACTTTCTGTATGCATAACAGACAGCTTTATCTATACTCATAAAGTTTGCCTTTGCTTTCACTTTTCTAAGGTGAGGTTTCTAATGTAGATTTTTTTTTAAAACAATGTGAACCACAGTTTCTTCCAACATATTTCCCTGTAGGATCTGTATTTTGCCACCTATCACAATATAAGGATACAGTTTTCTGACTGATGCAAGATCCTAGTGTTCTTCACATTCATATCGTAAAACTTTTTAATTTGGCAAGTATCTTCCAGAAGGAAAAGAGTTCAATTTAATACTGTTTCTCTTTCAAACTATATATCATATTCTACTAGCACTAAGTACTCCAATAATAAATGTACTTTCATGTTGCAAGTGTAAACACTTGTAAACATTGTGTCAATGAATGAGTCAGGAGATCTATATGTAGAGAAGAAAAATGTAAGAAGGGAAATCCTTACCTTTCTTTTGAAAAAGAGGGAAACTGTTATTATAGTCTAAAATCACATGCTGATATTCAAAAAACTCAGAAAAAAACTCTTGTCCTTCATTTTATTTGATCCCTGACATAAAGGTCAGTGTTTCTGATTCTGTGGAATAGCAGACATATTTGAAAAAAGCAGACTATAGTTGCTATACCTAGTTTTAACTCTCAGGAACCATTCTACCTCAAAAATAAAAAGTGAAAAACTTTTCCCTAGCTATAAGGGTGGTGACAGTGTCTAATAATGGTTATGTGCTAAAAAATATTTAGGCTTCATCAGCTCTGCACCAACCTGAGCTTCCTAGGTTTTCATGTTTAGTATTAAGCTATCCTCTCCAGTTGCCTACACAGGTATTTTGACAACCCTTACAGAGGACAGCCCAGTAAATCTAACTTCCTTCAGAAAAGTGTTCTATGTTTCACTTTGCCTAATTGCCTATGCGTAGTTTTTATCACACTTTGTCCACATACTGTCTTACATCATTGGTAGGATGAAATTTGCTGTATTCCTCAAAATGTGTCTTAATATTGTATTTCTTATGAAATATAATTATTTTATTAACCATGTTATACCAAATTAAATCCTAGAAAGTTCTATAATATGACATAATTTAGCACAGATCAATTTGACATTTAAAGGAATACCACTTTAAAAAAAAAAACCAAACAACTGTAAGAGGATGTGGCATTTAGCCAGGAAAATAATATACATTACCTTGGCTAGAAGCTAACAGTAGTTATTCTAAATGCTTGAGCCAGCTAATTCTCTATTTCTCTAATAAACTAATTCACAAGATGTGAAAATATTACAGCTAGTGATCATTTTTTCACTTTTTTATATTTCCATATTTCAATACAATCTTCATATAACATTTCAGGATCCTTTATAACTCATCAAATTCTACCAAATTTCCACAGTTAAGCGACCAAGATTTGTTGAAAATTTTATACCTTTAGCATTTTATCATGCCTTGACCAAGTTATACCTAACTGGCATTTCCCAATAAAAAGCCATTACGAAGTTATTCAGTCTAGTTCTAGCTTTCCTTACCACATGATAAGACAAATCACCAACTGGTTTATTTCAACACAGATCCTCTGAAAATATCTTACAGCAGTTGAACACTGAGCCCAGTGAGCTGTGTTTGATTCAGAAATGCAGGACGCACAGACATTGAGCCAAATGCTCTGAAAAGGCTAATGAGTATGTCACAGGCAATGTGTAGCAACTCAGTTTTCAACATCCACAGAGTTATGTTGGAATGAAGGGTCACAGGCAGTAATCTGAAAGACTGGAAACTGCATGAGCAAGCCAAAATGTAAATCTAAAATTTAACAAGTCATAGAATGAATGATGTTATACACTTCTCTCCAGGGAAGATAACAAAATGTAGCAACTCCTTTTTTAATGAGGGTTGACCTGCAAACCAGTTTCTCACACAATATAAGAAATGCACAGAAAAGATATCTTTTGTTGGTCTGAGCTTCTTCTGGGAGAGTTTCTTCCTCTTGATTTTAAATTGTTTCCCAATATTAACGATTCATGCAAACTTGGAGGATGAAAGTCAATCTGATTTACTGGGTTGCAGATACTAAGTGTCTTCTGTATAGCTGATATTTCATGGTGTTTGATGAATACTGACAAACCAGCCATAACCCAACTCTAAATCCGCTATTCATTCATACTCAGGAACTCTTGAGTGTACATGATACTCAAAGATTGAAAGTAGGACTGATGGGGTGAGCAAGGGAGGAAAAGTCTGGACAGAGATGCACCAAGGGGATGGAGAGATGTGGCTGGGTTTTTGGCCTGGAAAAGGGGGTTGTGTGCAAAATGAGTTGGGACAGCTGTGGGTTTAATATGGGAGTTGGAAAAGAGAGGCTGGAAGTTGAGTGAGTGTCACATATGCAGAGGTGAAGAAGGTGGTCTCCTAAGACACCACAGCCTGTGCCCTCACAGGGATGCAGATTCAACTCAGTGGCAGAGCCCACAGCCTGCACTGAACCTGCTTTCCTTCCCACCGCCCAAGGCCACCTACCCTATTTCCTCTATGTCCAGCACAACTCGGTTCAACAGCATGTTTAGGAGTCCAACCTCTTTTGTGTTAAGCACATTAGGGTACCCATTTTGACACTTTAAATCCCAGAAGTCTATTTCTCATCAATTGTGCCACATGTGGTTCTCATAGCTCCCTACATTCCTGTGTATCATCCATTCTGGTACCCTACACTCTAACCACCTCCAGACCTTTCCATCACCCAATACCCATTGCTACTCTTCATGCTTATACACCACTAAGATCTACCCCTATACATTTATTTCCTTTTGATTTGCTGCACAGATGCTTCTCCCTTACAGGAAGACCAATAATTTTTTTACTTCAGTGGTCAGACAGCTTTTCAATTCTTGCACACCTTCCACCTCCTTGGGGAGGTTAGTACATAATGGTTTGTGCTTCAAATTATACCTGCCTGTACAGGAAACAAACATTTGCCTGATAAAAGCTCATCTGGTAGAACAAGGTAAGTGTGATGCAACAAGGAAATCTACTGATCTAAAAGCTCTAAAGAATTGTTGAGTAACTACAGGAGCCACAGATGCTGTGGGCTACCTAAGCCAACACAGAGAATGACCAGACATCCCATAAAATAGTGAATAGGACTGAATTATGGTATCTGAGTTCAGCCTATCTGCCTGTCTGTCCAGTAATGGATTGCTTAACAGTTACTTGGAAGTACTTGTTCTAAGTAAGGAATGTACTAGCAAATTGTCTTCATAATTTTTATTGCTAAAGTGCTCTTCAAAATCCAGGGCTCTGAATAAAGCTACACAGTAAATAAAATATATTCCAGTAACACTATAAAATAGGAAAGAATACTTACTGTATTTTAAGACTTTTCTCTGGCTCAGAATTCCTGGTGGGTTTACATTTCAAGTTGTTCCCTATGAGCAGCTTTCTACATATATTTCTTGAAGTATTGTCACATATAAAAGACTAAAATAGTTTGATTCTCCATTTTGATGAGGTGGAAGGAATGAATGGCTACATCAGTGTTCAAAAGCAACATGCTACTGCCTGATGTGAAGCAAGTTTCTGGGAATATCTGTGAAATCTTTAACTTTTCAAGAATCTGGGAACAATGTTACTGGAAAACTGAAGAGAAAAGATAATTTCCCTCAGCACATATCCTCACACGCTGCTGTGTAAAGGTACTACTAAATGCAGTTTTCATTTTGAAAGCATAGTTAGTGGAAAACAAAATCTAAATAGTAAGAAGAAGTCCAATTGTGATAGGGGAGACAATGAGTTACCTGAGCTCACAGTAAGATGGTGATTACAAGTGCTGTCAGGGCAGACAAGATAAAGCACATAAGCACAACAAACAGGAAAAAGTATAAGGACAAATCACTACAGTCACTATCCCTTAGAAGCAACCAGCTCATAAAACTTTAAGAAAAATCTTACATGAATCATTCCACATGGCATCAGAGTAAAGGAAAACTGGCAATATTCATTCACTACTGATCATAAGGAACTGGCATGAGTGATATTAGAGACCCAGGCAGAAAAAAAGATCATGAGGGCAAAAAGTTCAAGAAAACATGAGCATACAAAACAAAAGAATATCATATTTGCTTGCTTATATCTAATATTATATTACTAATTGCCATTTTTTTAAAAAGAATTCTTAGACTTGTGCTCTCCTAAAGGATTGTGTATGTAGAATTTCCATAAATGTAGGTAAATACTTGTACAATCCATGTCTGAGTAATGTAGATCAGTCTGTCTAGTGGTACGTGATGGCATTTTCTTCAATGAAGATTAAATTATTGGCAGAAAATCATGGTATTGCAAAAAAATTGAATTAAGATCCAGACATAATTTGGTATGTGGTCTTGTAGCTCCTCATTCTAGGACAGTAAACACTACCATGAGAAGGCTTTAGGTTTCTGAAGAACATGTTTTCTTCTGTTTGCAAATTCCTAGTATTGTGGCTTCTGACGGGTATTAATGCAATCATTTCTGTTTATACAAATAAATCAGTCATGGAACATGGTTTGGTTGTGAGACACAAACAGCATGTGAACAATGGTTGTCAAGAAGCAGCTCTGCCTCAAGAATTAATTCCGGTTGGAGGGATCAGTGCAGTCCACAGACTCCACCAATGCTTGACAGAACTTGTTCCAATGGCTAACCAAAACGTACACCTTAATAAAAGAAGCTTATTTTCATACAAATACATATATATATATGTGGAAGACCTTATTTAGCAAGGTTATGAGGCCATCTGCACAAAACAGGTTGTATAGGAATAAATTTTCACTTTGAGTGCTGCAGATAGCTTTCTGTGAGAAAGACAAATCTTGGCTCTCTTATGTTCCAAGATTGGTGATATACATTTATTTTGTTTATCACATACAGCATTATAAAATGGCTGGTGGTAGACAGAACTATAGCTGCCAGCCTATACTCTTGTATCATGAAACTGTATGTGAATATTAAGATGAGCCAGCAGTGAACAATTATAAAAGCATAATTTTGTGTTGGAAAACATTTGATTGTATTGTATATTATCTCTGACAAGACATTCTTGGGATAATACTGAGAAATGCATATGATCTAAAGAGGTATGGAAAGAAACAAGAAGGAGAAACAAAGCTCCCAGTGAATTACATTATTAAACCCCATTCTAATTTCCAAGACTCAGACCTGGTGTTACTTCAGTCATTTATTCATGTGTAAGAACACAGTGTGAGATAAGAATGTGCCACATTCTTTTGAACTCACCAGTGTAACAGATTAAATGGCAAGCCTCCTTTTAAATGTTAAACTGACTACTTAAACATTCATGTTTTATTGAATTCCAAGAAGAAATTATATTAGAGTATGCCTCTTCTTAAAATGTTTTTCCAGAATTCCTAAAGCAAGCAATTGCTAAGCAGATTGTAGTTCTGATAGTGTCACTTACAGTTAGATTCATTGAAATCATTTAATAGGGAGGCCTCAATATTAAGTCAAATTTCACTTTAATAATAATAAAGAATATCGCATCAAAAATTTGATATAATATGTTAATATCTGAAAGAAAACAGGACTTAAAAAAGTTTCTGTAATCATTGCATACAATAAGAAGCTCTGAAATCACACTAACTGCTTTAAAACGAAAGACAACAAAGTAGCTTTACCATCCCAAGTCACAACCAGCAATGGGTATCTTACAGTGTTCTCTTCACTATAAGTGTATAAACATGAAGAGTTAGAGAGTAGTCACAAACAGTTCAGAAAACATAGCCTGTTGTTCTTCAGTCAAAGATTTTTATTCACTTCTTTTTGTGTACCTATGCTATAACTGCTTTGTGGTCATATCCTGATTTAACTGTGAGGACATCAATGTGTGATCACAGTGATTTGCTTCAGTATCTTATCAAGACTCTAGTCCAACAAGAGAAATGTGTTTGACATATCCAAGAGTGGTAGTCCCATCATGTACAGGAGTACTTCTCTGGAGCATGGAGGTAGACTTTGTACTTTGTCCTTTTTTCTCTGAAGTCTTGTCAACTTTCTTGCTGAAATATTTGAAGTTCAAATAAGATCTTGTGCTTAAGGTACAACACCAGGAGCCAGAAGATCTGGGCAGTCTGACCTACATTTAATCTTTGACAAATAACCCTATTACTACACTCCTGATCTATAAGCTCAGAATAATCTGTGGTACACTATACTTTACTTACCTTCTTTTGAAGATGAATTCAGAGAATCCAAGCAAATAAAATATGATCACTGGAAATTTTCTAATATTCTCATCTGCAAAAGAGAGGTCATTCGGTCAGGAGACTCAGACTTATACCACATCATCAGCTGTGTTAAAATGTGTGCTCAAAGTTTTCAAAAAAGAAATTAGGGGATTATTTGACTTTTTGTTTCTGAGAGAAAATGTCAGCTCATAAGCTCAAGGTATCTTCCACATTCATGAGAGGCAGGAATATTTTGAGAGTAGAAGTTGAGATTTTCCATGTGGTAACTTCTCTCAGGAATAGAGACTCATAGAAAGAACCAGTATTTCTAGACTTGTGATAAAACTGTGACCACTTAAAAAAAATGACATATGAATAAATTACTTGCATCCAAATATATGCTAGGGGCTATTTGTGTATAGCCTAGAGACTTAAAAGTGACTATAGAAGCTATACTATAACTAAATTAGTTTCTGTGTGCATTGGGAAGTTATTTTTATTAGCAATGTTAGAGCATTCCAGGCCTTTTGACAGTGTAAAATAAAACAACTCATTAATAATATCAACATTCAGAAAGAACAATGTTAAATCAAAAATATCATTAGCCAGCCAGTAAGAGTAGAAAAGTGAAGAATTTAACAGACTTCAAATGTCCACACGAAATATAATGGAGAAATGGAGAATCCCATTTATACTTACTTGAAAGATTGATATTTGGATTGAAACAAACAAAATCTATCCCCTGAAAACCTGTTTCTATACATATAATTATATATGACAATGTTAATTCATATTCACACTGGTTTTGGTTTGCATAATGCATAATACTGGTGGCCTCTACTTTGGTACTAACTGTCCCTTTCCACATCTAAATGGAAACAACATTTCTGGTTTAAAATATGCAATCTGATCTCTAAACAGAACACCTTGCACAGATGCACATAAGGGTTTTCCCACTGGAATGTTATCTAATTTTGATACTGCTTAAGTCTCCATAATCTGTGATTAGACAAGGTTGCAGTTTTCTTCCATTTGCTTTAGTTCTTAAATCTTTTTTTCTTAATGAGACATTTCTTTGATATCTAGACATACTCCAATAGCAGAGATCTTGTCCCAAAGCTCTTTATTACTCAAAAGGAATATTTCCATTTACTTTATTGGATTTTGAATCAACACCTACATTCTCTGTTTCAATCAAAGTCTGAAGTGTGCCAAATGTAATAACCAAGCTTTTGTCTTAGACCTTTTATGAGTAATCCTTCTACCAAGTTGTTACTTTCTTTAGTACTGCTTTTGCTGCTTTTTCTTGAGCAGTTCTGTTGTTTGTCTTGTTACTTCTATCCAGCTCAGCTCCCTCAAACTGCATTTCATTCAATTTGTTTATTTCATCCTCTACTCTGCCTTAGTGAGACCACATCTAGAGTACTGTGTCCAGTTCTGGGTTTCCCAGTTCAAGAGGGACATGAAAATACTAGGGAGAGTCTAACGGAGAGCTATGAGGATGACGAAGGAACTGGAATATCTCTCTTATGAGAAAAGGCTGAAAAATCTGGGGCTGTTTAGCTTTTAAACCCCACCTGGATATGTTCCTGTGTGGCCTGCCCTAGGCAGTCCTGCTCTGGTGGGGCAGTTGGACTTAATGATCTCCAGAGGTTCATTCCAACTCCCACCATTCCATGATTGTTTGATGCTATGATGCTATGATTTTCTTAGCTTTATTCAACATAGTTTTTAATTTGTAGCAGTAAATTCATCTATTACTCTATTGACCCTACTTCTCTTCCTTGGTCTATTCCTTTTTTTTCTGTGATACAGTAATTGCAGTTTCTATTACCTTGGTATCATCAAGGCTCTGTACTACCAGTTTCTACCTATGTTGTTATGGAGAGAAATTGTTTAAAATACAGATTTATCAGTTTGGCTACCAACTTTGTTGTTCTGAGTCAAAATAGTATCTAACAGGTAAGTTAATTCAACTATAAATGAGCTTTTGTTAAATTTCTCCTTTACCCTCTGAAAGACCTGTTCCATACTTGCACCAATCAGCAGTTTAAGTTATTACTGACTACAGAGGCTTTTATCATGACTTACATTGACTAATTTTTCATTGCCTTATGACTTCATAAAATGCTGTCCAGGTTTCCACTTTGCATATAAGCACAAGGACAGTCCTGAGATATATCAAATACAATAACGATTTTGAGAAAAGATGAGTGCTGTTTCTATACTTGGCTTAATCTTTGGCCATGTTTATCTATAGCCATGCCAGACATACCACAAAATGAACCAGGGCCAGGGCCTGCCTAGGTGGTTCCATCAGCAGCAAAAGGAGCTTGGGACAGAGGCAGGGCTGCAGTGCACATTGCATGGGGAGGGGATCTATCCAAGAAGCCAGATAAACTACAGGGGTGGAGATGGAGGTTGATGCTCTGCCATGTCACTGGGACAGCTCTGAACAAGAGCTCTGGGCTGGGCTAAAACAGAGTCCTGGGCTATGGACAGGAGTGGAGGGCAGCCCCAGAGAAGGTCACCTGGTGCCCTCAGGGCCTTGATAGACTGTTTCTCTAGCTTTGTGCTGTCTTTTTGACCTTGATACATGTGACTGCAATCAATTAACACCCTAAGTGCCATATTTTCTGTAAGTCCTTAAGAAGGACTCCTCAATTAGAACAATAAACTAAATAAATGATTATTCCTTATTTGAAAGACCAATAATTAATTTGCTTCAGATTTTGGTATGACAGCGTCTGGTATTCAGTGTACTGTCCCAAGACAAGGCAATTCGATTGGAAGACAAATTGTTGATGCATTATCTTATTTTCTGTGGCAAAGTTTTTGCTCCTGGCTCTGGAAGCAGACAAGCTCTCATAGTCAGTTCTTAACTCCTTACAGAATCTTGGCAGTGGATTGCAGGGGCTTTGCTGTGGGTTTCTCTCTTACAGAGCATTTCTAGGACATGTGTAAATGTTTTATGAGGAATTAAGGACTAGGGAGCTGGCTACATTAACAGAGAGGGTCAAAGAAAGGCAAATCTTAATTCTAACACCTAAAGATGAAGAAAAGATTCAACAAACCAGAGCTGGTAGAATTAGGCTCCTTCTGTCCATGTGATGGTGAATGTTGCTTATTTCTGAATTGAACTGGACAGTTCACCGGGGCACAGTGGTAGTTCTGGAGTGGTGCTTATAAAGCATTGATGTTGCTTTGGCAAGAATATCATCTTGCTCGCCAGAACTTTTTGACTTAACAGTGTTGAATTTTCCATTATTCCAAAGAATATTCTCTTTGCTTTTACAATATTGAGCTTCTAACGACATCCTCATGTCTACTCAGGTGAAAGGGAGATGTTTGCAAGTTGCTATACACAAAATGAATCAGACTTCATGCAGAACTTGTGCTACTGTCACATAATTTGATTTCATATTCTGATTGGATAAAGTATATTTTCTCATCATCTCATAAAGGTTTATTTAAAACCAGTCCCTGAAATCATTATCAGTTTTGATTTTCTGTGTAATGTATCATTCAAGGGATTTTCTGCTTCAGGAAACTTAGGCAACTCTTACTTTAAATTCATCACACAGTAACTAAATAACTTTCTTCTAACTGGCATCTATTCTACTTACAAGGAAAAACCTTCCAAATCCTTTTATTGTAGACGAGATGTCAAACATAAAACTTGCTTCATTACAGTATTTTTAATATCCTGTTTAATATTGTTCTTTTAAAAGTTAATTAGCTGTTTGGAATTACTTTGTACTTTAGGCTGAGTATTACATTTTTATATTTAGCCACTCTGTAGGTCTTGTCCAATTCAAAGTACTTAAAAAAAATCCCCATCATCCCATGAAGACAGACAAGAGAAGGAGCAACAGATAGGCAATAAAAAAAAAGCCAAAGATGACAGGTTTTGTTCAATGCTACTAGGTAGTCATGTCAAAGCAAAGTCTGAAAAGCAAAACTGTGTTCCCAGAAACAGAATATAATTCCTTCCTTTTTTTTTCCTACGTCTCCCTCTTCCATCCTTTTCTGTTGAAAAGCAATTAAGGCATGTTTGGGCACATTTGTTATTTCTGTTTTGCCTTTTTTCAGATTTTGAGATTACTCAGATGACTCTGTCACCTGTTTGGACCACAAGTGAGAGATTTGTGAGTTAATATTTGACTTTTGAAAGAATGAAATTTAGACATTAAGAAGCAACAGAGACTGAATACAAAATCAGTAGTACATCAGAGGAAAAATACAATCAGTATGCCACTTGCACTCTAGTATGCTGTAGTTCATCTCGATTTCAACTTGCCTCATACATTGACTTCTGTTTGACAAAGTAAAGTAAAATGTAGTCTAGAGTTTCAGATTCCACTAGTGAAAGCAAGAACAATCAAACTGATTAAGGTAACAAGAGGGAAAACTTAATATGTGGTAGCACTAAAATTTCCCATTCTCAGTGTTTGGCTTTTTAACAATATGATTATTGGTATTTGAGTATCTCTGTAGGAACTATGAAACTGTAATACTTTTCTAATATGGAAAATTAAGTTGTGCATCTGGTTTCTTTAATTCTCATATTCGTTTATCTTTGATTAACTTAGGAACCACTGACTCCTTTTTTCATGGTTGCCCTCTTGCTATTTTTTATGTCACTGCTGTGACTAAGATAGGATTTCTGAAATACTACTTTGTTGACCTTGAAATTTGCTTTTGAATTTATTTTTATGCTGTGATTCAACTAATGTGTGTTGTATTTTACTATATGCTTCCATCAGTTAAAGAATAATTGTCATTCTTCAAAATATGTATAGGATCTTACAAGATAACTGAAAGTTCATACTCTCCTTGCTTGGACATTATATAAAAAAGGGGGGAAGTAGGATTAAGAGGAGGAACTTCAGACAGACTGTGTAATAGTTTAAACTGTTTCTGAGAAATATAGGTGAAGATGGCCATACTGATCACTGGCACAAAAGCTATGCAGCTAGACTTGTAGAACTTTTTAACAAGAGACCTCATGCTGCTTACATCATTACATGACTTCTTTTAAATCATAACTACTTATGATTACTTTATCAAAGTAGAAATGTTTACACAGCTGCATCAAAACCTGTACCTGAATTTCAAATAACAGTTCAGTAAATTGGTAGCCAAAACATGAGCTAGAAATGGTATCCAGAGGAAGTGGATGTGCGTAGAGATCTGGTGTGTATTAATTCACATGGAATTGTGGCTGGTTTTTGCATGTTCTACATATACTGCACCAGAATTCTTTTATTTTCATATTTCCCAGTGTATAACCCAAATCAGTGTTATCCTTTCATCTGTCCAAAGTTTGTTTTGTTTCTATAAACTCAATTAAACCCAAAGGAAATAATTGACCAGAGTGTCATAGGAGGTGAAGATGCCCCTGTAACATCTCTGGCAGGACAACTCACTAATCACGGAAAACAGATATGCCATGCTCAGCAATTTCTGTTAAAAGACCTCGTGACATCTGAATCTTCAAATTTTTCTCACCAAAACTGAAAGAACTCTACGACTTTCTTTTTTTGTAATCTATGTGTATGTAATTCTCAAAGGCAAAGGTGGCACTCTAGGAGCTTATCACAGTACTGAAAACAAACAAACAAACAAACAAACAAACAAAAACAAACAAACACCAGAAGAACAAAATTGCTTAAATCAAGCTTATGACAGATACAATGGTTTTATTTGTCATGCAATTTTAAATCAAGTTATCCAAGTGCTATCATTTCTTCCCCTGTGTTTTGTTATTATTCATTTTTTAAAGACTAGTTAAATTCCAGAAAACATTGTGGCATTTCAAAGTACCAATAAAATATTGTTTCTTAACACAGAAGGCTCACGGTCTGAGGTTCTGATTCAGCAAAATAAGCAAATTTTAAGAAACTGAGGGGAGGCATTAGTGTAACTGTTGGGAGGTAAAGATTTGCTGTTTGCATTCTCAAAGACTGTGACACACTGGAAATTCACATGATTGTTAGGATAGTTTGGATCAAGGTCTAACTAGTTATTTTCCTTTCATTTCAGTGTCTCTCTGAAGGTTTTCTTTTTGGTTTCAAACTATTTTTAGCTGGGTAAGGTTAGCACATTTAGAGAAACACATGTCATTTCTGAGACAGGACAGAATAAATTGTGTTTATGTTACTGTGAGCTGGCTGAGATTCTAGGAAAATAGGTTCATAGAGCTAAGAAAAATCTGAGAGGTGTGTTTTATAAACAAAAAAATAATTAAAAATATTTACACTGCAGCTAGCTATTATCAAAAAAGTTTTTTCTGGTGATTACTGTCAGTATATATTGTGTGATTCCTACCCACATCTTTCAAATTTATATTGTTAATTCCCAGGCCTGTTATTATCAGCTATTATTATCAGCTATTATTAACAGCTGTTATTATCAAAGTGAGAAAAGCCATGTAAGCCCCATATTGGAAATGCTTAGGAATTCTGAATCCATTAATTCACTTTCTGTTTAGACATAATTCTTGATTATTCTGCAATAAATAAACATACTGTTGCATGGTATTGTTTGGCCAAGACACAAATCCAAGTCTATATTCTTTGTGGCTGAGAGCTGAAATGGCACAACAGTTCTGGAAAGCCTTTGGGCATGGACACTGGTTGTTGTGTGAGTATATCTTGCAGACACAGGTGATGTGGTTCAATAATGTTGTGTATGTTTTTCTACACAGAAATACATACAGTACATAATTTAAAGCCAAGGCCACTATACACAATATAGTGCATACAGTGCACTGACTATAGATAATGCTTCTTTAAAGTACTTTCATAATGAAACATAATAAACGTTACAAGACATGTTGGCCTGAAATATTCTTTAACTAGACTAGATTATGTGTTCACACAACCCAACAGTAAAGGGAATTATTTGACATGAAGCTACTAACTCATTTAATCCTTGACCTGAAGGTCAATTGAATCAATTATAGAATAATATATAAAGACAATTCCAAATGATTCGTGACCAATCATATGTTGCAATGTATTTTACTATTGTTTTCTTGTTCTCCAAGGAGATGATATCATGTTGTGACCATCTAACTTTAAATACTAAAAGACCACTAAAGCACTGAAATGTGCTGGTTCTCAAGAATAAGATCTGAATGTAGATTCTATCATCACAACAACATCACAACACTGGCCTTGTGTGGCATTTACCATACGTGAGCCTAATATAGAGCGAACAGTATTCATAAATGAACATTTCAATGCTTAAGTGCCCAGTGACTAGGAACTACAGAAAAGTGAAAGAAATTTAAACACACAAAGTAATACTGAAAAAGCAACTACTAATGCTAGAGATTGAGTTTACTCTCATTAATGACAAAAATACTAAAATGTTCCAGAGTAGAGGAGTTCTCAGATTATTTTAAAGACTATAGGATTATTTTCTCAGATTAATTTGTAGTTCTCATTAGAGGATTCCTAGATTAGAGGACTTCTAGATTTTAAAATCATATGCTCTTCTTGGAATGCATATACAATGCACATGCCCATTGTTGTCTCGAGTTCTTCCAGAGAGCATCTGTTTTACCTTTCATTTAAATTTAAGTCCCTAGGTCAGTGACTAATTCTGACTGTTTTCTTTGAGACACACACCAGTAAATCTAGTGGCAGAATTCCTTTCTCAAATTAAAAGTGGAACTGAAAGGTACTTTATTAACTGGCAAACAATTTAAGAAGGCAACTGGTAAAGTTACTTAGTTGAATCCAGCTGCAGGACTCACAAACTGCTCCTGAGACACGAGCTCTTTCTTCAACAGTGGATACTTTGAAGGGAAAAAAGTCATTTGAGGAAAAGTGAGGAGTAAATATTTAGAAGCTAAGTATTTGAAATGCAAAACTCTGAGATAAATTATCAAAATACATCAGATCAAAACTGTTACATGCCTACTAATTTGGTTTAGACACACAGAGCATGCTTATATTTATGTGAGAAGTTTCCTTGTCTTCCAAAGGGCTGATGTTTTATACTTTCTTTTTTTTCAGGTTGCAGATACTATTTGAACTCAGCTGGATCAACGGGACAATTATTCCCTGTGAGGACAAACCACTAGAAAAGGATGAACAGCGCATTTTGCAATAGACTTCAAAGTGATTTACTAAGCAAGAAAGGAATGCTGAGGCTTAGGGACCCATTGCAGTGTATTGGAGGAAGTTCATCCTCATGGTTAGAAACATGAGTTCAGTATAATTATCTCTTCCAGTGTATGGGTCTACTTAATGCTGTACCTTTGCACATGCTTAATTTTCCATTCTGTAATGCACTTCTCTTTCCACAGTAAATGCCAAAGATCACCCAGTTCTTATTAACACATGACCTAAAGGTTGACTTTCCCTGAAAATTGTGCAATTTACATACGTAATTTCATTCTCACTAAACAGCAATTAAATTTTGACATTGCTAAACATTTCTGAATGTTCAATACAGCTTACTTTTAATGAGACACAGCCAGGAGGCAGTTAGACTAAGTTAATTGTTATTTGGATGTGGACAAAATTCTTCTGGCATGTATGGATTGTCTCATCATTTCCATCACCATCACATATTGAAGAGGGAGGGAATCACTCCCAGTGTGTAAGGAGAAGCTGGCCTACCACCTCACACAGGGGAGACTGTCTCAGCCACAAGGCACTTAGTCTACTTTGGCATGCAAACTGCAGGGGAAGGTTCCTCCTACAATGCCAGAAGCAATAGATTCCCATAGCCTTGAAGTTCCACCCTCCAAGTATGTTTCACCAGCCCCATTAGCCCTTTTGGTAACCCACACTTCTATGACAATATCCCTGTTTGCATTTCTAGGGATGTCTAGTTTAGCAGATGATGGGTACTGGTATGTGTTCAGGGCTCCATGCACCTGCATACATACAGATCTATACACTCATAAGCACTAAACATTTGTATATACCTCCTGAATCATTATTAGTCCCCTTATGTAATTAAAATTTATCACAATTAATCATAATAATTGAATCATATGATCAGAGAAACATTGAGGTTGGAATGGACCTGAGGAGCATATTGACTCCACCCTCTGCTCAGAGCAGGGTCAAATACAGCAGGCTGCTCAGGAGAATGTCCAGTCATGGATAATCATCATAACCAGGTAATGTTTTTTAAAAACTCACCACAAATCCTAAGTTTCTGGATCATGGGCATACCACTGTCACAAAGGCAACAGATTTATTTGGGACACACATTTGTGAGCAAATTATTTCATTGTAATTACTTCGAAAACTTTGAGTCGTATGTACCTTCTTCACTCAGTAGTCAAGATCATCATCACTTGTTGAGTAGATGTTGAGTAGATGTACTAGTTTTGCTTGGTCAGGGCTTACATCTATTGATGGTTAGAAATCTCCCCAGGTCAATGGATCTTGCTTATAGAATCATAAAATCATAAATTGGTAGAGGTTGGAAGGGACCTCTGGAGATCATTGAGTCCAACCCCTCTGCCAAAACACCTAGGGCACGACACACAGTAATATATCCAGGTGGGTTTTGAAACTGTCTAGAGAGGGATACTCCATAACCTCTTTGGGCAGCCTGTTCCAGTGCTCCATCACCACTATGATGTACCAAACGTCAAATCAGCACTCAGGAAGGAATTCTCCCCTGGTCTGCTGTGGCAGAAAACAGGTCATTTTTAAATTTATATTTTTACATTTTCTTCTAGAGTAAACAGGATTCATTCTTCACCATGCTCTGAGAAGGACCACCAGAGTCTTGCAGGTCTGTGGTAGTTCCTCTTGATTGCTACTACTGGCTTAGCAGATGATGTAGTTCATCTTGCATATGTCTATCATAGCTGTGTGCAGTTGCAAAAGAATAAATTTTACCTACAAAGTCCTTTCCTGTCCTGTATTCCAACATAGATCATCATTAGCTATGAAATTCTACATTCTCAAGCCATTTCATTTGATCAAATGAAACCAACCTGGAAGTCCACACATGTCTACATTCAGGAGGTGTTAACAGAAAAATTACTGGGAGGTTACAAAATTTCTGATAGATACAGCGTGCCACTGAACAGTAAAACACAGTCATGGGAAAAGAAAAGAGTCAAACCTTGTAGTTCAGTATTTTCTATTTTTTCCATCCACCACTCCTCTGCTTCATACCAAAAAGAGAATCAAAAAGAACTTCCAAGAAATCAGCTTATGTGCATTCACGGTCAGGGTCACAGTAAGATCAAAATCTGCCTCCTTTCTGGATTTTGGATAAAGTTTGGCTGGAAACAGACATATATAAATGATTTACCTCTCCAGTTCCATTTTTTTTATAAGACTTCCAGGCATAGACATAATAACTGGCACAGCAAACAGATAAAACCACTTAAACTGATTAATGAATGATAACATTTATTTTTTATAACTGTTTAATAACTGTTGTGTCCATTTGCTGTATCTTCTTGAGTTGTTTTTAATAAGGCAGCTCCATTTCTCTCTCTTTTTTTTTTCTTTTTGAAAATCACCTTATAAACAAAATGATTAATATATGCACAGAAAAAAGTAAACCGGTGACATCATTAGCAGAGATAACATGCATCTTTCATTGGACAATTCTTGGCTGCCATTATGAGGGAGAGATACGCATCCAATGTTTTTAAAGCCTTAAAAATACAAGTTTATATTATTTTGCATTGAGTTCTGTTTACCAATTTGGGTGACTCCTATCTTCATGTTTGTGGAAACTTATCAAAAATTATGTGTTCTGCAATGCTTGCAATTAGAAATATTTCATAAATAGCTGCTTTATATTTTGTTATGCTTCAAAATGACAATAATCTGTATTCTGTCTTTGTTCTACATTTGGAATTTCCATTGACGTCAGTAGAACAGTTGAGTAAAATTAGAGAGAATAGCCTAAGTTCTAGGTAAGTAAGTAGGCTTTTTTCAGTTGGAAAAGCATGAAGATGACTTTTCTTTTCTGTCCCTCCATCTTACCTCTAACTTTACACCTATACACAAAACGCATGATTGGCTCAGCATGAAATTACAATAATTATAACCAGTGGAAAAAAATGCAAAAATATTTGATGATAAAAAGGGTCCCTTCTTGTAGCAGCTTATCCTTAAGAAATGAACTTGACAGTTAGAATGTCAAAGTACTTAGTTTACTCAGAACATTGTTTCTCAGATTTTTTAAATCCATCTACTCAACATATCACATCAGACATTTAAAAAAACATGCATATGGTATGAGATGAAGTTCCAGGTGTATCAAAGATTCACAAAGATCCAGATTACAAAAAAACAAACCAAAAACCAACCCTTCTGTATAGTCCTTTATCTGGGCAGTTTTATCCTGTTTTAGAGAAAGTTTATCTCTCATTTTTAGAATGTTTTGAACATCTCACAGGGAACTGTTTTGGTAAAGGATGAGAGAAATTACATTAACAAATCTGCTCATAACAGAGTTTGCCTGCCAGTCTGGAGGCCAGCTCCTGGAGGCATCGGGTGCCATGTGGAGATCTGTCAGAACAGGTAAGTAAGGAACTTGTTCTTTGGTAAATGGAGGGATAAGTATAGATGTAGCCTTAGTAAGGCAGTCCAACAATTCTTTTTGCCAGCAATGAACTAGTGCACAATCTAGATATTATTTGTAGTCATACTACTTTGCATCAGTTATACTTAGGAACATGAACAAAGGAATTCACAATAGGAATGAGCTAATGCTGTCATCTGGGATTTAGTATAGTGAGAGCATTTCCAAGTATCATTGTTATTTTAAATGCTCAAGAGTATGAAGCAACAGCTCTTGTTTTTCTTTATGTTTGGAAAATTTCCATGTAGTTTATGCATCAAGTTATAAATAAAGAACAATGAAGAAAGAAAAAATAAACTGACCACTGGGATCTTAATTTGTTACTGAGTAACAAATAGCTTTTGTAGGAGACAGTGAAAGCATTCTGTGCTCTGAAGAGAATAATGTCAATGCAATGTGTCTACATGTTAGAATTTATCTTAGTATGAATTCATATGAACAATCTCATTTTACATCTGCAGTTATGTATATCTTCTCATTCATCAATGCAAATCATCCTTGAGATACCCACAGCACTTTCTTTGCATAAAAGAGGAATATAATATAATTGCTATATGACTATATGGTAGGAAAAAAACCACTGATCATATTATCACTGACCTCCAAGTACTGGATGGCCCACAGGTGATCTGTCCAGAGTGAGGAATAGAAGTGTATTTATCTACATGATCTGCTACATATATGACTAAAGAAAAAAATAATAAAATAATTTTTTTAATCTTTCTTCTACTTTCATTTTCTTTGCATAACTGAAACTATTTCAATTATACACCTCAAACATACCATGGGATAAGTAGGAAAGTTCCCAGCAATTATTTGTGATTACTGTGTTAATTTCCTTATACCTCCTCCTTCTTTTCTTATGCTGTACCTATTACTTGTATCATTTTCATGTGTGTGATTAGTGCACAAACTATTGAACTCCTAAACTTATACAGTTTGCATAATGCATTTAATTTATTCCAATGCATAGGCTACCAGATAGAAATCTTCAACACTTCCGCAGATGGCTTATTTTCACTGACAATGTAATTTTCATACTGACAGGTGAGGAAGTGACATTTACAGCTGAACAATGTTATTTTGACCCATCTGAAACAGTAAAACAGAATTCCTTTGCCAGATAACTGGTTCATCATCCTTGTTAACCACAGCTTCCTATTAACATACTGACTAAAAAGTTATACAGAGAAAATTATTTAGGTGGAGGAATCAGAATTAGTTTAGTGAGCTGCAAGACATTGTTCAAATATTAACAAGAGAAGTGAATGCGGCTCCAGTGGACTACAGAGCCACAAGTTCATTACAAGACTCCTTTGAATTGCCTAGAATCAGAATAGTTCAAACATTTCACACTGAATTCAACATAGCTTTTTTAAAATACAGTTCTTCTGAGCCTCTAATATACCTACATATAGACCTATGTATCTGCCTTTTAGCTGTTGTAATCCCTTAAATTCCTTCCCAATTAGAGCACAGAATGCTTACATATAGGGAAGATAATATGATGGACAGAGCTTTGGTGCTGTCAAGGCATATTCTGCTTTCCTCTTCAAATGTATTCCTCTATAATATTAGTAACACTTGCATCTGGAGCCTGGCTTTGATTCCCAGCTGCAGTTCTCTGCTTTTTTAGCTCAGCTGATCTTAGACTCCAGCAAACTAAGGAGGTGCTGTAAACCTCATGTGAGCTTCCCTCAATAACTGTTCCCATCAGCACATTATTATTGCATTCCTTTCAAACTGAAGTGGTACAGTAGGTCAGCTGTGGTACACAGAAGGAATTGCTTTCACTGGATCAGGTACAGAAGAATGAAATAAGGAAAACTTTAAAGAGGAGTTTTACAGAGTTCCCTAGGACAAGGCATAGTTAGCTACTCAGAGAGATTCAGGTAGCTGCTTACTTCAGAGGGACTGGTGAAGCATTCTTAGTTTGTCCAATTTTGTATTTACACTAACTTTGTCAGATGTTCTGCTTCCACAACAGAAATTTCTGAAACTTACTTCCTTTTTGTGTTAACATCCAGGCCTACTTCTCGCATGTCCAGCATGAACAGAAAAGTAGTAGATAGAAAACACTAGTGTACTCTTATGTTCTGCTAAATAGGAAAGGACTTAGATATCTGGGTAAATACTCTGATGAATTAAAACCTTAAGATATTACTCTGATTTTTTCAACTGTTTCTAGTGGTAATGAACAAGAGGAATTTTTCTGCAAACTCAGAAATATTTTCCAGTGTTAAATTTAGCCACCATACCTTTTAAACACCTTTTTTCAAAAGAAAGCCACAACTTTGACTCCAAACTTGCTCTTAGCTATGTGTAATCAGTCTGGTCCACCATATAGGTCCTCCTAGCTGCAGTCCCCACTCACTTCCTGACCTGCTGCTTTGCAGTAAGGAACAAGAACTGTGCACCTCTGGCACGATTTCTATTTTCTTATCCTCTCCAGGAGAAGCAGTGTTCTGGTAGGGTTTAAGCTTTAAGATTAGGAAAGCTATTATGTACTTAATTAGAAAAGGCTAAGTGGAAGAGGAGCTTGGGTCTGAGGGAGAGAAACTAGCGGCATTCTTTTGACCCTGCAGGAACTCTAGGTCTCAGTTTGAAACACAAGAAAGCTCTGAGAGATAAGCTTTTACTCATTTACAATACACTGTTCATAGTAAAAGAGAAGATCACATATTAATCACAGAAAAAAAAAATAATCACAAAATTCATGAGAGAATTACAAACTTTTCTTTCAATAGTAGTAAAGGAATTTGAACTTGATCTGAAATTCCATGGGAAATCTCTGTAGGGATATTTGGTGGACCCATGGTATCCAGTGTGCCTGTAGAGATGTGTTCCATGACCAGGTTTGTCACACAGCTATACTCTATCCAAGAGATATTGAAGGAATGAATAATAGAGGCCATGCCATCACCCAACAGAATGGGACATGGTCTTTGAAACAACTGGAGATGGCGTGAAACATTACTTACAATTACTTACAATTATTTGTAATGTGAGAGCTTAGCAAAGGGTCCAAGAGAATGAAGCAGCTGTCTCGGGTCACCAGTTGGTCCAACTAATAGGAAGAGTTTCAACGCCCTCCCCTTTGAGTTCCCCATAAGTCCAGAGGATCAGCCCCAGTAAGCAGTATGGGGAACATTTGCAGAAGAGTTTAAAATAACTCAGTGTCAGAACCCATTGGCATGAAAATTCAAAATCAGTAGTTTTCAAAAGTACATTTCTAATTATACTTACATACCTTGTTTGTGCTTATGATTCACATCCTAGCTTTGATACATTGATTTTTAAAGAAAATTAATGGTTATTACAAGAGTAGTCTAAATAGTCTCCTTATTTACACAACTTCAAGAATTTTGCACAACTTCAAGAATTTTTTAATTCCTACCCCAAATATTTTTATTTGGATTTTTGATTGTTTGGGTTTTTTTCATGCCTTACTGCCTAATAAGAAAACATGTTTAGTCTTTGTCAAACAAGGTATAAGATATTATGCCTTTGGGAAAATACTCCTATCCAGTTTTCAAAGCTATAGCTTCGAGAACAAGTAATTAGAACCATACAAAATCCGAAGATGGCTTAAACATCTTTGTGATTCAGAAAAGGTGTGATTGCAAAAAAATGTATAGTTATATGAACAGTTAAAGTCTAAAAGGTCACTAATTTGTACCAGTTTTATTCAATGTGCTATTTATGTATATTTTCTAAAATAATTCTAAAGCTTTAGAATTATTTAGATTACTCACACAAATATTTAATAAACTGTCATGATGACATGCTTGGTGATTTTCAAAATGTGACTGGACATAGCAACTTGCTCTAACTCTGGGATAATCCTGCTGTGAGCAAGGGGTGGGATTGGCTGACTTCCAGACGGTAATTATTTTTTCCTTTGTCTCAAAGGAATTTCCCTTGCTGCAGTTTGTGATCTCTGCATCTTGTCTCTTCACTGCACACCTCTCGGGAGAGTCTAGCCCTGCCTTCTCTATGAACTCCAGTTGAACAGTGGAGGATCTCAGGCCCATTGACCTTCTTCGCTCCTGTGGGCCGAACAAACTGCTACTACTCGCATGCTATTTTTTCCAACAAGCCAACCATCTAGGTGGCCCTCTGAATTTGCTTCAGCCTCCCAGTAATGTTCTTGTACTGGGGGAACCACTATGGCTGCAGTTTTCAATTTTTGAAATAGCTCAAGCACGTTTCTCCTGCCCTTCAAGATTCTGTTGCAGCCCCTTGGCCTGTGATATTTCACACCCTGTTTCCATCACTTCAGGAATGTAAGGGGAGAAAAAAGCTTAAAAGTTTTGAAAAAACACAGCTAAGCAGTTGTTTCTATTCCAAAGGACAAGTTTTAATAAGATTAGTTAAAATGTATAATTCACAAATTAGCCTGCCAGTACACAGAAGTGTGCATCTCCACAGCTGTTAGTTTGCTTTGTTTTGGCTATTCCTTTGATATGTCCAATCTTAATAATCAACCTGATTAAATACTAGGAAAAACAGAACACATAGTCCACATAGCTAACTTTGGAGACCCATAGAATTTTTTACAGACCACTGGGGCTTTTTAAAGAAATGTGAAAATAACAGAAGTCAATAAAATTTAAATGCTCCCACCTTGCAGTGAAAGCAAAAGGTTAAAGTCTCACCCAAACCTGCATTTCCCATGGTCTACCACAGTTAAGATAACATTTCTGTGACATTTCTCTTTGCCACTGTTTTTCATCTAAAAAACAACCATTTGTAATAACAAATGGACCAGGAATTCATCAATGCATTCAGGGTCAAGATGAATCTGATTTCCACAGAGCTAAAACAAAGAATCTAAGCCAGCTGGTAAAGCAAGTTAAGAAAATATTTTCAATGGCAATTTGAGATGATATGGATGGACCTGCATCTGACCATGTCTTCTATGGGAATATCTCTAACAAATCAATTGGAATGTTGTCCATTTGCATACGGTGGAGATTAACAGGAAGCGCAAGAAGCCTGTATTGAAATTACCATGAGGCCACAATGAAAAAATGATGTGAGGTCACATATAGTATTTATTAAAGGTAGATTCTGATTTTCTTTAGGATTCTGCCTGGAAGTTTTGTGGTAAGTTTACCTTCACAGGAAATAGCCCTGATAAATATAACTGAAAGAGGAGGTCTTTGGGGTTAGTTTTTAACTTCATCCCAGAAAGGTTACTAGGAATTCCAAAAGACAAAGGGAAAATCCATGACAAGATTATTTTAGGGATGTATAGAAGAAATTATTTATTTTCAATTTTCTCCATACCATTTTTCTGTACAGGCATTGGAAATGGAAGAAAGAAAGGGTCTGACATACATTTTTACCTTAATATCAGTCCTGGAAATGCCTTCTAATGAATGTTAAAATACAGGGGATTTATGTATATCCACCAAATGTATACATCAACATGTGTTCATCTGTTAGCAAGTGTTTCAATATCTGCATAAAATGAAACTTGATAAATGAGATGGAAATTTTACTATAAGGTCTATTAGACTACGGATCCTTTGACATGATAGAGAATATTTGTATTATTATGAAATTTGTTTTCCATTACCATCATCCACATCAAGGCCTGGTCAGTGTCTTTGACATGTTTCAGAATTGTGTGCAGATGGAAGTTGAAACACTTGTGCTTCTTGTTCAGGAAATACCACAAAAGGAATGAACTTAATATGTGAGGGATGAGAGCTTCATTCCATTCAACAGTAATTATTGAAACACCTTACAAAATAGTTTTCATTCTTCATGGAAAAAAACCGCAAACTTAATTATTTCTCCATACTAGCACACATATCTAGCCATGAGTCTTCTGTACACAAAGCCTGCACTTCATCATTAACCCTCTGGAAGCTTTATAGAAGCTGGAGAAAACATGTTATTCTGTTATTGAAATCAGTATACCACTTTGGTCAGTTCCCCACTGGTAATATCTTTAGCTTAACAGAATTTTCTGGCAGTACACTCAAAAGGAAGAATGTTTTGTCTTCCCTAACAAAGCCTCCTTGTTTTCTGAGATCATCCTGTGCTCAGTCATTCTATAAGACTTTTTGCAATTTGTGTCACTTGTAAATAAGCTTAATATTTCTGTAGTTGAGTGTCAATAATTTTGGTTCTTCAAGCTTGCAGGAAAAGTATTTCCAAAATAATGTTCATAGGATATTTTTCTATTTATAGTACCAGAACTGCAGGTAGGCCATGTGCTTCAGCATGTCTGCTCAGGATGATATAAATAGCTGTTCTCACAATTATACTCATCTCTAATAGACAGATATTAACTTTAGTAGGGTGAAAGATGCTCATTTTAGCCAACCACTCAAGTCTTTAGCTTCACTTGAATCAATCGAAGCAGTGTCAGATGCAGATTCAGATACAGACACATGCCCACACAACAGAAACTGAATTGAAACCACCAATATATGTCACACGGATTATTGGCTTATAAGCAAATAGAAATATACTGATGATCCAGAAGGAAGGAAATGACAGATTTTTGAGAAATGATACTCAACAAAATTTAATCTCTCCCAATCAGCTCTGTTGAGAAATATATTGATAAATCATATAGTATCTATTGTTTGTTTCACATATACAAAGGTGGCAGTATTCCAAACCTCCGTAGCACTGAGTTGTTTCTCTACATCAAAAAAGAAACACTTGATGGAAACTGAATATACCAACAGGAGAATATCAACACAGCAGTATTATTTCAGATGCTTCTAGAGAACATGAGATACTATTCATTAGGCTTCCTACGAAACCTGAAGAGACGGCTCACAAAATTCTCAGGTATCCAGAATACTTGCAAACATCCTCACATATTCTGCCACAGAATACAGATTAAAAAAATGAAATAGGATACAATCTTAGCAACCCCCACAGTTCAACAATTATAAGTTAATTCTATAAGGTCCTGAAATTGGCTCCAAAGGCTAATTTATTTTTTTTTTCCCTATTGGAGATGGTAATTTGATTTTTTTATATCCCCAAGATTTTTTTTATTTTATTTTATTTTATTTTTTTTACCAGAATGATAGGGGACTTTCCCATATAATGATGTCAGTGATAAAATAGGCAGAAAATTCTCAGTTCATAATGCCTCCCCATGAGAAGATGGAGGTATCCCCTGAATAGTTACCAGATTTTAATGACAGAAAACTCTGTGCAGACTAATCTTTGGATTCATCATATTCAAGTGAGGTATCTGCTAAGAAAATGACCACTTTTGTCTTTTTGATGGATGTTCCTTCTGGAATTGTATATACTATTGTCCTTATAGCAACTTGGAAAATAACAATAAGACATGGGTATGTTTCTGCTAAAACTGCAATGCAGTGGAGTTCAAACATCTACCATCTGAAATTCAAAGACCACAGGCTATAACCTCACTCAGTTGTAAGAACTGGTCATTATCTTACACCTTTTTGGTGGTTATAGCCTTTTGTCATAGATAAATGTTAGTTATTTTCTAAATTATGTTTAGACATGTTCACAGTTCCCACACCAATGACAGATAGTGAGGTCATATTTCCTTTACTTCACTAAACAGTCAAAACAATTAAAATGACAGCCTTTTTGTCTTTCAAGATTGCTGGGATTTTTACGTATATTGTATTGATGCATCATTTTAGGTGAGTCTTTTCTTGTTCACCAATGATTTGAATAACTCACCTGAAATAAGGAGATTTTTACTCATTGTAGAAACACTCTAGGTAACTCTATTTCTAACCTTGGCATTAAAACATACTTAGTAGTTCATCCCTATGTGCACCTGTACACTCTTATGTTAACTGTCTCTTCACTAACTGTTCCCTCCAACACCTCTGTTATGACAGTGTCATTATGTTCTTTATTTATTTTAACATCATTAAAAAGCAAGAAAACAAAACAACTCCCCAACAGAACTTGTGCAATATATGCAATTTTTAAAAATCCAGTAGAAATGATAAGTATTCTCCATAGTTACACACTCTATAGTAAGACAAAGTCTCAGGATTTGTAGTTCTGCCCCTTCTTCCTTCTTTCATTCCCTGTGTCTCATCTGTTCCTCCTGATCTTCAGCCACAGGGTATGTTCACACTGCTTAATGAAACCAGAAAAACAAACAAGAAAACTTTCTTAATATACCATGGCTAAAACAGCAGCTAAGTCAACATCACAGGGGTTTTACAAGGGAAGTTAGCAGGATAATTTAATTTCTACATGCCTTGTCTCTTGTTGCAAGTAAAATTTAAAAGCTAGGTTACCTGTCTCAGCTCTTATTTCAAACATAACTAGACACATTACATCCTTTTCTAGGATACAAATGTTATAAAAAAGATCACAGTTCCAAAAAGGCTGTTGAATTATACATGCCTTAAGTTATATAACACCTACACAAAACCAATAGCAATATTGCAATCATACAGATGAAAAATCCTTCATACTTTTCTCTTTTATGAGTACTCCTGGTAAATCTCTTTTATTAAGTTGTTTATAGAAAAAGTAATAGTACATTGTGCAAGGCCCATATTCAGGACCCCTGTCATCAGATCCTGTCATAGATATTGCCACTGCTATTGTGTCTGTGTTCAGAAAAACAGGCAAATAAATAACCTTGTATCCAGCCGGGGCTGCCAGAGCCTGCCTTCCAGCACAGACAGGGAAAAGAGAATTTGTAGCCCTTTCATCTTAAACACTGACAGAGATATGACACATGTGTGCACCTGTCGCTGTTTATACCAGGAGCAGAGAGATGCAGCAACATGTAAATTCAGCAAGAGAAGAAAAAGAAGCAACTTCATTAATTTATAACCCAGTTTTATATACCCTAGCCCCATAGGGCGATTGGACAGTGATCACCCATCTCCTAGGGTGATTGGCTAAAGTCCTATAACACCCATTTCAAAATATTTTTCCAATGTACCATAAACAGAACTTAACAAAACACCAGGTGTTGGTCCAGTTTACAAAAACCATCCTACTGTTTTTCATAACTTGTGTGAGAAAGGCAGGACTCTCACAGAATATTGTGAGAACCTGAGAAAATCCCTCTGCTAGCAGCTTTTCAGCATCCACATGCACCTACAGGTTGCCTGCAAGCTTTAAAAAACAGACAGGTATCCACTTATGGCCCATACATTTTAATTTAAGATCTTACAGTCCACATATAAAAGTACCTGATCACTCTGAGTACCCTGTCCCCAGTGTGCTTAAATCAGAACATTGCATGATCACAAAAAATTAAATTCCAGAATCTGATACTATGAATAGACAAATGTCTCAAGACAATTGAAAAAAACATATATGTTCTGGAAAACAGCCCCAATTCAAGGTCCGTAGTGTGTATTGAGGTCCTTAGTGTGTATCAGACAACGGGAAAAAAAAACTTGAAATAAAAGGGTGAAGGGAGTCATCTCAGCCATATACAAGACAGTGAAAGAGGAGTGCAGAGGAATACAGAGGATTTTTGTAGTTCAGTGAAGTGTAGCGAAGAAGCTGTGAACAGAGAGTTATTAGAATGGTAAGATACCAAATGTAGTTCAGAAAAGAGTCCTAATTGTTAAAATGATTTAATATTATTAGTTTACTATAATCACATGAGTCTAAATAGTTTCCTTGTGTAATCAGGGTTATTTATTTGGACTATTCTTGTCCTTGGGACAAATACCTTAATTAAAATTTTCTGTTCAAGTTTGAGGGAGTGTTGTTTTTCCCTTTTTTCAAAAAGGCAGCTATTGTGGGTTTATTCCATGATTTTTGTATTATTACCATGGCAAAAATATTACCTTCATCCAGGAATATTATTTATTTGCAAGCTATACTTCCAAGAAAAAAAATCAGTCATATAAGACAAATCATAGGAAAACCAGACTGTAATTTGTGTTACGGCAGACCACGTCATGTTTAAATAGACCAATGCAAGTCTTTAAGTGGTTTCAAACAATTTCTTCCCAAGTTTCTGGCAAACAGAAAAGGAAGGAGAAGATGTGAGGAAATGCTATTCTGAATCACTGGCATGAACTCATGGACCATAATACTGCAGAAACTGCACACCTCTGTTATTTAGACTTGCAGCACAGAGTGTTGTGTGAAAGGCAATTCAGTTATCCACCATTACCTTTTAACCATTTTTCTTTTCTCAGTGACTTGGATTTTAACACAGCTTTTTTTTTCTGCAGCTAGTTCACCTAAGAAGAATTACTTCACTTACTATTATATTTAATAATATACATCTGAAATATATGCTAACAGGCCAAGATGCTGCTTTTAGTTTACAACAGTGTTGATGATAAGTCAGATGTAAAGATTATCACATCCTTGTAAGTTCATGAAATTGAAAAGATAGTATATCAGAATGCATGTCTAACTGGCAATTCTACAGATACATACCAATTTTGAAGCAATAAATCCTGAGAGAACAGAAAGATGCAACAACATTGAATACCATGATTTCAAAATGTGGTTTACATTTTACACACCCACACTCTAATCTACATTTTTAGAAACTGAAAATTATACTACATTTACTAATTTGTTCAAAAAATAGTGTTATTTTGACATTTTTTGATTATTTGGATAAATAAAATTAAAATTTTGAAAAAACACTTGTCAGTCAAACGATTTATCTGCATCTTACAATTTTTAATTTAATTCTAATTCATATATATATATTTTGGACAATATTTACAAATATTCATAACATTAATACCTTACTGTATCTTCTAATTTCATCTATTCCACTAGTTTGCAATATGTATTTATGAGACATCTACTACTGCCACACCTAATCAGTAAACTTTAAAAGATTTACGATATTTTAATGCTGTCACATTGAAATGAAAGCTGACATCCCGTTTGCAATATATAATCAAGAAACTTAGGCATATAACTGTAATGTGTTCCACTTAAAGTTTCAAGTTTCTGTTCATTTCCTAGTTAGACCTAAAGCACCAATCACACTCTCATGTTATCTCTGCAGAAAACTGAATCTGGTTACAGATTCAGCTTTAGTCACTTTTACATTCAGGGAATTTATGGTATAGTAAAAAACCCTCAAAATACACGGTTTGCTGGGACATATCTGAATCATATATTTAAAATGTATTTTTCATAAGAAAAATGGTGGAAAAGCTGTCCTTTTTAATGAACCCATTCTTCTAGAATTTGTTGTTTAGCAGATTAATAAGATGGCTAAAAAATTACACACAGTGGCCTGTGCAATCCCTAGTTTTCAAATCCTAAAAAAAATGATGTTGAATAGACAACATATTTTGCACTTTTAAAATCATCTGATGTCTATCTGCTACCTCAAGAGAATAAAAAAATTTAAAGTTCTCTAATTTTTGGTGAGATCTGATTTGGCCACCCAGTTGTTCCCTTCCAACTGAAAATTTTATTCTATTCTATTCTATTCTATTCTATTCTATTCTATTCTATTCTATTCTATTCTATTCTATTCTATTCTATTCTAATTTTATTCTATCATATCATGCATGCACAGAGATATTTCACAGCTGATGGTCACTAGAGGTACACTAGAATATTGAGATCCAGTTAAGTACTGCAAAATAAATATTAACTGAACAAAGAGATAAAACTGTAAAATCTTACTGCTTTCATTTTCTTTCAAAAAAGACAGATTGCTCTTCTCCCATTTATTTCTCCTGTTACAAATCCAGACAGACTCTTTTATCTTAATGTCAACTACATTGCAAGACTGCAGCTGTGTGTGACAACTTTATAAAAATCTGAATGAAAAAAAAAAATGCATTACAGGAATTGTTCCTTTTTTTTTCCCTGCTACTGATGCTGCAATATGAAAGTGACTAAACCACTATATGCAACTTGGAAAACACTAATGGGAAAGGCAGTTTTACTCTAAATAACCTAATTTTCTATAGTCAGAAAGCCTTGAAATTGTACACAAAGATAAATACAAAAAAACCCCAGCAATTATGGGGAAAGCTGAAAGGGTGCAACACGGCAATACATGTACCTTAATTCTTCTTCCTTTTGAAATGGGATTTATCTCACCTATTGTAGATGTTTACAGTTGAGATAGTGATCCTTGGTTATAAAGTACATATAAAGTAGGGCCTTTTAAACATAAATCATTCCATCTTAAAGTGGACATGTAAAACTGTCACACTTCAATTATGTCAGTTTCTCTTGACTGCCAATATAATAGTCTATTGAACATGATATTCCATTTTAATTGTTTCTTATTCTTCATTTCATAAGTCTTCTCAAATGTAAGCATTAACACTAGTAAGCATCTCTTACTAGTGCTAAACTTCTACATACTGTTAAATGTCACAACTTAAAAATAACTGTTGGTTTATTGTGTCTGTACATACAATGAAAAAAAACATTTTAAAAATGCCAAAATGTCATGTCATAAAAATTTCAGAAATTTTTAGAAATTTCTAGATCAAAAGATTAATTTAAATTCTTCCTTCCTGAGGAACAACTTGCTTTCAATGAAATTCTATTTCCTGACCAAAAACTTCTCATTTTTAATACTTCTGGGTTGCTGTAATTGAGAAATCTCTTTTTTTTAAACAACTCAGATGCATATCAACAAAGGATTTATGACAGAAGAAATCTCCTGAATGTAGGTTTCAGGGAAAAGTAAGCATTAATCATGGGAACAATAGAATTATGGGTTTTTTCTTGTAATTGAATTATTGGGCCGGGAAGTTTAAGACATTGTTCAGGGAATGAGCTGTTCCAGATCAAACTTCAAAGATGGTTTTGGAAATAATAGTTAAAGATTAAGCTGAGGTGTTTTTTAGCTGGCAGGGTAGACAGACAACCTAACTGTTTACATGTGTGAACTAGGTACTCATTGGTTAGAGATATTTTATCACTGTAATACTACTTTCTTTAAAATCTGTTGTAACAAAACCATGGCAAGAATTAGGTCTGAGTCATGAATTGAAGTAAATGTATTTACTGAAAGACATTCATCCCACTTTTATTTTTCACTGTTTCTCATCTGTGTTACAGCATTCATGTTTGTATTCTCCCTTGTAAATAAATAAATCCCACATTAATATAAAAGTGATGAGGTAATTTAATAGCATAATCTGTTTGTATTTAGGGAAGTGACCGATACCTGAGTCACTGTCTTTTTCAAGATGTGAGTGGTAAAATCTTTGTATTGAGGTCAGTGAGAGTTAGGACAGGATCTCATCTAGTTACTCAAATAACTCATTCATTAGTTTCCTACGCCATGAGCAGGCTGATTAATATAGATTATTTAGAAAATAGATAGACAGGTAACTGTAGCATGTAAAGCCGAAGATATCTATGACAAGAAATGTTAGTAACTGCTGCATAGTTCCCCTGCACTGCATCTGCTCAGACCTGTTGTCTGTAACCATACTTTCTTTTTAGTTCATAAGGACAGATCAAGAGGTATCCAAAATAGGACAGCAACCCATGCAGGTCACATTGTTGTTTGGAAATCACCCTTCCTTTTACGGCTCCAATCTTTCTGCCAGCTCCTGTCTATAAAGATTAGGATAAGCCAGACTAAGAAGGTGCAAAGGAGCTAAGTTATTATGTGTTAGGAGTGTAGAAGAATTTTTAAATATTATGTATTTTATTAACTAGAAAAATAAGAAGTAAGTTAATGTATAGAATCAGTACTGTTATGATCTAGGTTAAGTATATATTTGTCCCAGGCTATCTGCAGGAATCTGAGGTTTTTTCAGTGGTCTCATGAATTTGCCACACTCTACTTCTGCACAGGTCTTTGGGTTGTCTCTCACTACCATACTTGGGTTCACATTGTGAGGTGGTACCAATACACAAGCTGGATTGAAAAAAAGGATTAAAAGGAAAAAAATACTGCTAGTGTCCAGCTCACAGGAGATTTGTTCTAGATGATCTTCAAAGGTCACTTCCAACACAAATCATTCTATGACTCTATGATTCTACATTCCAATCACTATGTTTCAACAGCCCAAGAACACAAACTTGAATTACTCCAAAGTAAATGCATCTGAAATACACCCAGTGTGGGCATCAGGACCTAAGTGCCAATGGTTCCATTGTACAAATCCACTCATATTCATTGCTAAGATAGTGTGATTTGTTACATATGACAGGACTAACCTGCTGTCCAGGGCCTTGTGGGGCACAGAAACATATTGTCATGGCTTAAACCCACTCAGTCAGCAATGACACAGCCACTTCCTCACTTCTACCCCCCTCCAGTGTGACAGGGAGTGTGGGGGGGAGAAAATACAACAAAAGGCTTGGAGGTCAAGACAAAGGATAGGGAGGGTTCAATCACCAATTATGACTATTGGCGAATGACAGACTTGAACTGGGGAGACAAATCAACTTAAATTAAACAAAACCAGTACCATTTTACCAACCAATTCAGAGTACGGCACTGGTAAGTAAAAACCAGATCTTAAAAACAATTCTCTCCACCCATCCCTTCTTTCTGGGCTTCGCTTTGCTCCCAATTCTCTACCTCCTCCCACCCAGCGGTACAGTAGGGCAGGGTAAGGGGGTTAAGGTCAGTCCCAGTTCATCCCATGTTGTTTCTGCTGGTCCTTCCTCCTCAGGGGGACAACTCCTCACAGTCCTCCCCTGCAGCAATGTGACATCCCTCCTGCAGGAGACAGTCCTCCATAAATTCCTCCTATAAACATGGATCCCTTCCCCAGGCTGAGTCCTCCTAGCAATGAATTCCTCCAGTGTGGGCTTCCCGCAGAGCCACAGACTTCTTCGGAAGCAGTCCCCTGCTCTGGTGTGGAGTCCTCCATGAGCTGCAAATGGGATTCTTCTCCACTGTTGATCTTTAAGGTCTGCAAGGTTTCGGCTTGCCATTGTACCACAGCCCAAAAGGAAATGGCTGCTCCAGCATGTCTCCCCCACTCCTTCCTCACTGATCTCAGTGTCAACACAGTTGTTTCCCTCTCATCTTACTCCTCTCCCAAACAAACTACCTCTCCCAATAGGCTTTTCCCCTCTTAAATATGTTACCGCAAAGGCATTGATTGACTCAGCTTTGGCTGGAGGTTGGTCTGACTTGGGAGAGCTTCTCGAAGCTTCTTATAGTAACCATGCCAGTAGCTCCCTCCCTCACTACAAAAGCCTGCCAGACAAAAACTCAACACACATGTTCATAACCATCAAGTCGGACAACAGGTGAGATGCGTGTTCATTCCAAATATAGCTGTTTATTGGCAGATTGCGCAGTACCTCATTGCAAGTTGTCCAGGTTACTTTCAGTTCTCAGAGTTATTATTTTTCACACCCTAGGACGACTACATGTCTAATATACACCACCAGGAACATTTTGTCCCTAGTTAGTTTTATTGATGGAGGTAGATCAAACATTACTTTTTCTATGGAGTTAAGTATTGAATTAAATAGATCTTTCTTCTCTTGTTGACCCCAGGTCATGCAATACCATTTCACCATTCTTCAGAGTTTATTAATATTCTGTCATATTTTCTTAATACTATCTGGCTTGGTTGCAGCTTCCTGGATAACTTCCTGGATAACTGAATGGGAAACAAACACTGAAAGTTTTGTACTGACAAATCTCAATTCTGCTAGGTGAAAGCTAAGACCAGCATTTTTGAAAACTCTCCTACAAAAGTAAATGAAACAAACTCCGAAGTAGAATAGAAATGGAAGTGCACTTCTATAAATTCTTAAATAAACAAAAGGAAAACAGACAAGAAAAGTGTGCTATTCTTCCTCCCTTGGATTGAATTTTTTTGGTGCCCAAACTGCCCAGATAACTGGGGTGCAAAAGGTCAGACAGAAATGTAAGGGCAATTAAAAGAGACTTTAAGGCCTTGGGGTGGGTGGTAAGAGATTCGGGGGAACAGGTCATATTTTATTCTGTTCTTCCAGTTACAGGCAGCAATATTGGAATGAACAATCGAATCCAATCTATTAAAACATGGCTCCGTGGCTGGTATCACCACCACAAATTAGAGGGTTTTGACAATGGTATGTACTACACAGTACCAGCCTTGCTGGCATCAAATGGGAGACACCTTTCTTGAAGGGGGAAGAGGGTCTTTGCTCAGGAGATTGTGGGGCTGATCAAAGGGCTTTAAACTAGATGTGAAAGGGGAGGGGAATATCAGACTTGTATGTGACATGAGTCAAACAAGGAGCATAGTCAGGACCCTGAATTCCAGGAAAGCAAAATTCCAGCTCCTCAAGGAGTTAGTTGATAGGACACCCTGGGAAATGGTCGTCAGGGACAAGGGAGCAGAACAGAGCTGGCAGATCTTTAAGGACACTTCCCATAGAGCACAAGAGCTCTTGATCCCGAGGGTAAGAAAACAAGCAAGGAAGGGAAGAGACCAGCATAGCTGAGTTGAGACTTGCTGGTCAAACTAAAAGGCAAGAAGGAACTGCAGAGGCAGCGGAAGCAGGCACAAGTGTCTTGGGAAGAGTACAGAAATGCTGCCTGATTGTGTAGCGATGGGGTCAGAAAGGCCAGGGCATGCTTGGAGCTGAACTTAGCAAGGGATGTGAAGAATAACAAGGAGGGCTTCTACAGGTATGTCAATGAGAAAAGGAAGGTTAAAAAACCCGTATCCCCCAGATAAGCAAGAATGGCAAGCTAGTGAAAACACATGAGGAAAAGGCTTAGGTTCTCAACATTTTTTCCTTGGCCTTCAGTGGCAACCTCTCTCCCCACACCTTCCAAGTTAAAAGACCACAAGTTGGGGACCAGGGGGGACAAAGTCCCTCCCACTGTAAGTGAAGATCAGGTTCATGACCACCTGTGGAACCTGAACATACACAAGTCTATGGGACCAGATGAGCTGCATCCCAGAATTCTGAAGGAATTGGCTGATGTAGTTGCCAAGCCACTCTCCATTATATTAGAAAAATCCTGCCAGTCAGGTGACTGGAAGAAGGGACATATTACACCCATTTTTAAAAAGGGTAGAAAAGAGGGTACCCTGGCAACTACCAACCTGTCAGCCTTACCTCTGTGTCTGGGATGATCATGGAGCAGATTGTCCTAGAAGCTGTGATAAGGCACGTGGAGAACAGGTGAGTGACAGCCAGCATGGCTTCCCTAAAGGCAAGTCCTGCCTAACAAATCTAGTGGCTTTCTACAATGGAGTGGCTACATCGGTGGACAAGGGAAGAGCAATGGATGTCACCTATCTGGACTTCTGCAAGGCCTTTGACACAGTCCCCCACATCTTCCTCACCTAGGTGGAAAGAGATGGATTTGATGTGTGGACTGTTCAGTGGATAAGAAATTGGATGGATGGATGGTTGCATCCAGAGGGTAATGGTCAATGGCTCAAAGTCCTGATAGAGACCAGTGACAAGTGGTGTCCCTCAGGAGTCATTACTGGGACCAGTACAGTTTAATATTTTCATCAATGATATAGACAGCAGGATTGAGTGCACCTTCAGCAAGTTTGCAGATGACACCAAGCTGAGTGGTGTGGTCAATATACCAGAAGGATAGGATATCATCCAGAGGGACCTAGACAAGCTGGATAAGTGGGTCCAGGTGAACCTCAGAGCCATGCACCTAGTTTGGAACAATCCTCATTATCAATACAGTCTGGGGGATGAGGTGATACAGAGCAACCCTGCAGAGAAGGACTTGAGGATTCTGGTGGATGAGAATCTGGACATGATCCAACAGTGTGCATTTGCAACCCAAAAGGCCAATTGCATCCTAGGCTGCATCAAAAGAAGTGTGGCAAGCAGATCAAGAGAGGTGATTCTGCCACTTTGCTCTGGTGAGACCTCACCTGGGGTACTGTGTTCAGCTCTGGGGCCACAGCATAAGAAAGACATGGACCTGCTCGAGTGGTTGCAGAGGAGGGACACAAAAATGACCAGAGGGCTGGAGCACCTCTTCTACAAGGACAAGCTGAGGCAGTTGGGGTTTTTCAGCCTGAAGAAGGGAAGGCTCCAGGAAGACCTTATAGTGGCCTTCCAATACCTGAAGGGGGCCTACAAGAAAGATGGAGAGGGACTGTTTACAAGGACATGTAGTGATAGGATGAGGGGCAATGGTTTTAAACTAGAGGAGGGTAGATTTAGATTGGATGTTATGAAGTTCTTTACTCTGAGAGTGGTGGAACACAGGAACAGGTTGCCCAGAGAGATGGTGGAGGCTCCATTTCTCAAGACATTCAAGGTCAGGCTTGATGAGGCTCTGAGCAACCTGATCTAGTTGAGGATGCAGGGGAGTTGAACTAGATGACCTTTAGAGGTCCCTTCCAACCCAATGCATTCTATGATTCTAGGGAAATTGAGGACCTGAACCTCACTGAATAGTTAGAGAGACATTTTTGTGGAAATACATACATGCTATCCTGCAACCAGTTCATATTCATGTCCTTTGTCCCCAGCTTTTGCTGCTTCTGTTGATAAACTGAATTGTGAAGCTCAAGGTGTTTGAGACAGTTTCGTGTTACCTTGTTTTCTGATTTGATTTTGTAGAAGCACTTTAATTTATTTGACTAAGGTCATTGTTAACCAATCTGACAAATGGCCTCTTCGAAAATCTTGTTACATTTATGGATATTCCATTATTTCAGCTGAAATCAGGCAGCATGTGTACTTCCTTCCAAATATTGACCAGGATCTGACTGTATTCCAGCCAGCTGGCTGCACATCGAATCACGTGGCTGGACTGGCAGTTTGGAGCAATCCACGAGGAAAATGTGGGGAGCTAAATGCTGGATAGGAAATTAAACAGCATTGCTGTAATCTGGCCTGTACCTTGAAGCAGCTTGGCTTTGGCTACTCGTGCAGAGGAGACACCATGTGAGGGGAACCTGATACCACCAGCAGTCACAGATATGGGACTGACTTCAACTGGTCATGCATTTTCCTAAAATCCAGATGAGCATCAGTGCCCCACATGTCATCTTTCAGGCCACACTTGTCCCAGATAAGATCTGTTTACCAAGAATGAGTAAAAAGTTGACAAAGCAGGAAAGCATGCACATGAACTCCTCAGGGTATGCAGCATTGTTGGTAAGCTCCTCATGGAAAATCTGTCTTGGAGTTGTTATGAAAACAAATATTAGCAGTAATTAGGAGACTTACAGAGAGAATTATTCACACCAACAAAGCTATCTCTCAGGGTTCATATAAAGCAGTCATAAATCCTGCTGACTGCAGCCAAATCAACAGAATGGCAACTGAAACTGGAAACACAACAACAGAGAAGAGATCAATCTGGAAAAACCAGGCACAGGGGGAGGCAGAGATGGAGAACATAGACCAGAAGGTCCCATGCTGCACCACAGGCATCGAGTCGTGAACACTCAGCTTTGCCATTCGACAGTGGGTCTTACACCCCTATAAGAGTTTGTCCCATGCAGCAGCAGGAGCAATTGCAAGCACCCCAGTGGCTGTCAGCTGGTTGTGGTAAGCGACTTTGGCCACTCACTGGCAGGGAAGGGTCTGTAGCTCACACCATCACATCATTTACTGTGGTAAATCCTGGACGACACACATTGGGTAGCTTTGCTTACCAGTTACCACTGACTGGAAGTGACATTACTTATCACAATTGGGTAGAACAGTTGCAAAATCAGTGAGGCATTGAGAAAGCTTTAAAGGGAAAAATTAGTAGAAGAAATGCAAGTTGCAGAAAGGATTCAGAAAATTGATATAAGTTATGCAACAGCTATTGTTTATGCTATATAACTTTTTTATATTGGTATATTCAATTTAAAATACAAAACTTGTTACATCATTTCTATACTTATCTACTATATGTACATCTTCAAGAGTAAGTTAAATGTCAGAAACCAGTTCAGACCATCAAGCAATCAAGGGGCTTCTCAGATCTATATAGAAGTGTAACTGTAGATTTGAAACTGTAACATAGTTCATTTTTGGTTTTTCATGTCCTGAGAGCTGTGAAATTTGCCTACTGGTTCTACTGAAAGCCATTTAAAAATCCTTGTTTAGTCATAGAAGAAAGAGGTAGAAAGATTTTCCCTTTCACTGTTAACTGCATATGTTTGGAAACTTAAAATATGCAGTGCATATGCTCTGCAAACACACCATTCTGGATCAAATTCAACATTTGTTATTTCAGGATTGATGGCAGCCATTCCCAAAGGCCCCCTCCAGAGGTGCATCTTGTACAGACTTGAGGAGACAGTTCCTGCTGTGAAGGATTTACCAAGTAAAAATACAAATAGAGGAGGTTAAAAGTCCAACCAGCCTTCTTAGTTACATGTATCACAAGATTTCTTTCTTTGTTTTGTCTTGACTGTTTGAGAGATAGAACAGGACAAGTGTGAATCAATGGTGCTACATGTGGGCCAATAAAGAAAGAGAGAAAGAACATAAGAAAGAAAGAACATAAGAAAGCACAAAAGAACAGAAAAGAACAGGAAAGAACAAAAGAAAGAACAAAAGAATGAGAAGGAAAGGAAAGAAGGAAAGGAAAGGAAAGGAAAGGAAAGGAAAGGAAAGGAAAGGAAAGGAAAGGAAAGGAAAGG
>WTSP01014424.1:0-22859 GCA_025331215.1 Actenoides lindsayi | reverse complement strand
GGAAAGGAAAGGAAAGGAAAGGAAAGGAAAGGAAAGGAAAGGAAAGGAAAGGAAAGGAAAGGAAAGGAAAGGAAATTCTGATTCCATTAGTCTTTAACTGAATATAGGCATACTGCAACTTGTATTGCACTCAGCACCACTAATTTCCCCACCAACTACTACCCCATGCAGTGTTTAATATCTGTACTAATAGAAAAAAACATTGACTAAACACATATCCAATAAGCAAGAAAACAGTAGAATAACCTAAGCTACAGTCTGAGCACATAGAACAATATTTGGGTTTAAGATTTATGGAGAAAAACTGGATTACATTTTTCTCTTGATAGACCTAAGACCTAAGACACCACTGGAGTATCTCAGATTTCTTACCATGGAGCCATACAGTTGTCAATCAGCACAGCAGTGAGAAAACCTTTCAGTTCCGTATCATTATTACAGAAGGGTCAAGGAACATTAATAAGAGCTTTGTCAACTCCTAAGAATATTTCTGCCCTAACACTAGCAGAAGATAGTGTCCCCCCAAAAACTGAGAACATAAAAACAAATTAGTACTGTCTAGATAATACTCGGATCTACTCTTTGGATCTTTTCTATGAACAGAGCAAATGAAAGGCTAGAAGAGTCTAAATCAGAGAAGCTTGTTGAGCTCATCTATGTTTATGGTTTCACCCATGTCACGTTGTGATAACCCAGGATGTTGTATGTATTTTACTATAACTGTGCAGTGCTGATGGTTCTGTAGGCATTAAGTATGTCCAACTGCTGGAAAGTCCCAACAAATATAAAAGGAATCCAGAATATTAATGGACTTTCATGTAAATAACTCTCAAGAAATGTCATATAAAACAGATGTTCCATCTGTGTGACTGAACACACTCTTCATTAGGAAGTAGGTATCACTAAATATATCATCTCTAATGACATCAATAAAAGCCCTGTTCTTTATGCCCAATGAGATGCGCTTAGACATTTCTTTTATAACACAGAGGCACGGTTCTCTGCCTCAAAAGAAGCCCACACTAGTAAAGTTGGTCTATTGATTTAGCCCAATTTCTCAAGCATCAATAGAATAATGGAAAAATGAAGGATAAAAGAAGTACCAAACCGTAAAAAAAAATTAAGATCTATTTGTTCACTCAGAGTAAACAAGGTTAGAATGTATCTGAAAGTATTATCTAGTTATTTGAACTTCAAAAATGGTTTAATTGATTTCATAAAGCCATTTATGTCCCTCAACAATTATGCAGACTGTAAGTGCTTTACCGGACTGGAACTTCACTTGGTTTCAACTCCTAAGTATTCAAAAATGGGAGAAAAGCCAGAGACACTGTGTTTCATGAACATTCATCACCAAAAGTATTTGGGTTTTCTCATATGATCCCTTTAAACTTTAAGGAACATCACCTCATTGAGTTTAAGGGATTGTGTGATTAAGACATTACATTTTAAGTATACTGGCATCAGTTTACAGCTAAGGATAGGGATTATCAAAATGAATAAAGAGCAAAGTATGCTGCTTGATGACACTTCTATTGATTCTTTTCTGTCTCTAGGAAAAATCAAAGCATATGTACATGCTTGCCCAATTAAAGCTAGTGGCAGAAGCACAACATGACCCCAGATCGTGCTCTATTTACTCTGACTGTTGCTTCCTATGTTTTTAAGTTTAAAGATATTGGTTAGATGACGTTTTGTTTTTTCCAGCTCTCATGATGGGACTTCCAGTGAAGCCTGAGGCCATTAGGCAGTCAAGTGAAAATGAATGTTCATGAGATTGAAAACTGCTTTGAAAATCCTACTGCAACTTTCTTTCTTTCCATTTTCCCATTTGTTTTTAATATTCTGTGACTTTCATTTCAATTAACCAGGCCACAGAGGGATTCGCTCCCTCTCAGTGATTACCAAACAATAGGAAAAGCAATGCAAATCTAATGGCTTTGATGCCCGATAGAAACTTTCGCATCTGTGTATCATTTTATAGCACAGTATCTGTGTATTTATCATGTCAAGAAGGGTGGCTGAGGATATCTTTGCACTATAGCAAGTAGGCAGCTGGAAAGTCTGTGCAATATTATCTGAAAGAAAAAAAAAAAACCACAACCCCCCTCCCCCCCCCAACAACCTTTGCAGGCTTGACCTGGTTCTAGCTTTATGTCTGTAAGACTTTCAATACATGTTCTTACAAAAGAGATCTTGTCGAAATAGCACACGACGCTTATATAGCTTTACTGTATTTGCAACGCTTTCATCTGCAAACCAGCTACTTAAAAAAAAAGAACACAATTCTTGGCTAGAAGGTATAATGCTACAGTTCAAAAGCTGATAATGCCAGTGTCTGTAATGATCTTCTCTATAGCTGACATTTCTGTAACAGCATTACAACAAAATCTATTTGGGCCTTCTTCAGTTCCTCCTACTGCACATAGCCTTTTTCTGAACAATTACTGCTTAAACTATTTCTGTGTGTTACACTCATAAACATCAATAAATAAAAAAGTACAGCACAATGATATTTTCTGAATCTCCTTTCATGAGGCAAGAGAGGCTCATATAGGAAAGTTGTATGAGCCATGCAAGCATTAGATTGCTACTCCTCTGGTAGACCCTTATTACCAGGTTGCTCAAAGGTGCTCTTGTGTGAACTGGATGCTGTTCCATAGTCTTAAATCCTGCATCTAGAATTTAAGTGTAGAACCAGCATGAGAAGGCTCCTGTGATCACTTGCACATCTGTATTAGGATAGCATTTTTCACTACCACCAGAAGAATAAGATGCACAGCCAAGTTCTATTCTCAGTCACTGGTGTAAATCCAAAGTATCCTCATCAAAACCAGTGAACTTTTTCCAGATTTGCACTCCTGGGTCTAAAGCAAGAGTTCAAGCTGTCTTGCTTTAATATTCTTCAGTTAAGAAGAATGTCTAGCTTTCCAGAACTCAGAAACTGTGAGTCTGTGTACTGCCAGCCTAACAATAAAAAATCAGATTCTTTTGTGTTCTTTTCCTGAATACAGATAGAGTGAAATTATACTGACTACAGCCCCAACATTCCTGTTGCCAGAAAATAGGAGCATATTAACAACTGTTTTTCCATTCAAATGCATCCATTACCATTATCTTATTAACTCCCCAAGTAATTTATGAAGTTCTTTTTGTACGCTGAGGTTGACTTTCATAGAGAATGTGAAGGCTGGTTCCTCTGACTCTTCCTCCCATATTCTACCAAAATACTGAGTTTGGTGTGTCTTAAATCCTGTATCATAATGGCTGTGCTTCCTGGTTCTATGTGTGCAGCACAATGTATGTAGTCCTAAAAGGCTGTGGCTTTTGCCAAGAGGTACTTCTTTTCCTTCTCTTGATCAGAATATCCAGGGGAAATGCTCAAATTACGAAGAAACCTCAGAAAGAATGATCATTAAGTACTTCCTACTAGACAAGATAATCATGGAATAAAGACAAGCTAGAATTTCCCTGTGCCTTTTTTCCTTCTACCAAAACACATGTATAGAAATGAGAACTTGGAAAAGTTTGCAGAGATTTAGAAAATCATCTCAGGCATCCAGCCATAAAAAAAATCTGTGAGTGTGGGACGTGACAGTACAGACTAGACTAGAACAAAACTACCTCATTGCTAATGCAGGTCAAAGAGTTATTGGAAGATAATAGTGAATCACAGAGCTGTAACATTCAGCAAAGTGATCAGGCCAGACAGCAAAGGTACGCTGGTTCAATGGCTAGAAAAGTGTATGGGATCATCACGGGAGAAGCTGAATCACAGAGAGCATTGCTTATCGTCATAAGGAAATAGCAAGACAAAACATTAATCTGTGCAAGCCAATTGAAGTAAAAAGCAGAGAATCAGACTTGCTTATACACAACACAGAGGATTTTATTTCACAGAATCATAGAATCATTAAAGTTGGAACAACCCTCAAGATGATCAAGTCCAACTGTCTACTAAATATTATCAGGACCACTAAACCATGTCCTGAAGTGCCACATCTACATGTTTTTGAACACCTCCAGAGATGGTGACTCAACCACCTCCCTGGGCAGCCTGTTCTAATGCCTCACCACTCTTTCAGTAAATAAATTTTTCCTAATATCCAACCTAAACCTCCCCTGGTGCAACTTAAGCCAATTTCCTCTCATCCTATCACTATTTTATATGAAAAGGAGAAGGACTGAGCATTTTAAAGGGGTTTGTCGACTACCATGGGAAAAATCAGTGGAGGAATAGGGCCACAAACCACCCACCAGAAAATTTTAAGTCACTAGAGTCCTTGAACACTCTTCCTCTATCAAAGAACTCCTGCTTGTCAGTTAAGACTGACAGCTGTAGCCTGAGGTCTGGGTTAATTTTCAAGAACACGTTTTTATATTACCTGAACAACTGGAAAAAATTATCCCTTCTAGAGGAGAGCTGTAGAACATGGTAGTCTGCCAAGGTCACTGAAGAGTATTAATAGAAAATGGCTAACTTCTGTATAACTGACAACATTAAATTAGCAAGGGGGCTGGGGGAAGTGGCATAGAAGTGCTATCTGGAATCAGTCTTCTGAGGAAGTACAAAGGTATTCTTCATGTAGGAAGAAAACATATGTGTTTTAACTGGAAAATGCTACCATTTTCTAAAATGCAGGCCCTAGGTTCAGTAAGATCATTATAGTGAAGAAAGAATCTCGTGGGACAGAGGCTGTTATTCCAGGCCAGGTAGCAGGAACAGCAAATCATACATGTTGAAAAAATACAGTAGATGTGAATGAGGTGAGGAGAAGAAGGGAACTGGAAAGGCATGCTTTGCTGATGGCATGCATGTCATTCTCTGGAAAATTCAAATAAGGGAGACATATCAATTCAAGTAACAAACTTAGCAATTGCATCTCATATTCCAAAATAGCTCAGTAAATTAAGGGCAATTTTTTTTGTTATTCTAAAAGGAAAATTATATCCTCCAGCTTAGGTTGTAAGGCAGACCTGCACTGCAGCTGACTTGCAGGCCAGGCCTGGCCCATAAGGCCATTCCTATTGCCCACCAGGGATGAGGCAACATGTACCTTTTGACTATGCACTTCCCAGCTGGTGCCAGTCAGTCAGACTATTTATGTCTCCTGACTGCTGGCTGGCCTAGAAGAAAGCTCTGCCACATACCAGCCCTGCCAGAAGAATCATATCTCCTGGTTGGCCACATCCCTCTGCTTCTTCAGCCCTCTTATCCCTCCTGGGCAGAACACACGGTGTCTCACAGCCCAAGCTAACCAGAGAAAGGGGAGAGAGAAGGCATTGTGAGTGAATGAAAGAAGCTGGAAGGGCAGTAGGAAGTGTTTTGATGTGTGTTAGGAAGTAGAAGTCTTTACCAGACTCTGAGTTCATTTGAGCTGTAGATTTCTGCAGTAAAAAATCATTTAGAAGGAAAAGGTGAAAACCATTTCCTGTGTCATAAGTACTCTTTCACCTCTGTAATGTGGCCATTTTGGTGTGAGGGAGAGACTGGTGTTGCAGGGTAGTCAGATAACATCACCAGCACAAAAAGGAGCTCTTCAAGACTGCACACAGGTTGTCAGGGGCACTGCGTGATACCAAAAAAGGGCAAGAAAAGCAAGATATTTCAACCAGTTCTTTTTCAAACAGATGGAAAACACTGGGTTTGGGTAATTCCAAAGAGTGAGAGATCAAATAAAAGTATCAATGCTGCCTAGTTCCAGGTGAGACAAGTGGAATCAGTATAATGCAGAAACCTGAAAGGTGGATCAGTATTTGTCTTTCCTCTTTAGAAGAAGAAAGTGAGGCTAACATTCCCACCTCAGCAGTGCAGGAACTTCAGCCAGATCTTACAGGAGCAGCAAGTTTTCGACTGAAGAGTTCAAACTATACCTGAAGGGAGTTAGACACAGCAAATTCAGAAAACAGATCCAGCTGCCTAGTTGGCAAAGTACTCTTGGATTTGTCTGTTAGTTTGCAGGTGAGGTTCTGCTTCCTGGTTTTACAACGCATAGCTATATTTATTGCATAAGTTTAGAGACATATTTTTTAACAAATAAAGGAATGGCAGCACAGCAGCCCCAGCTGAGGGTTCAAGGCATGTCCTCTTCAGTGCAGAGATTCCTATAAGAGAGTTGCAATCCTCATGGCATGACCAGGTGAGTCTGTGAGTGGTCAGAGAATGACACTGACCCACCTGATGGATCCTGGAGACTTCAGCACATACTCCAGGCCCCAACTCAGTTTAATCCTTTACTTTAACATCAAGAAGCTACAGCAGTCTGCTTTGTGGGCGTTTCCAGGACTGGACAATAGTCCAGCATAGTCACAGAAGCTGGGAGTATGAAATCATCAGGTATCTGGCTTCATACACAGCCTCATGGGGTCTGGAGCAGAGGAGAGTCTGAACAGGGAAGCCTTCAGGTGTTGGACAGCTGTTGGCTTGTATTATGATCTTCCTAGCTATCACATAGCCCTCCAGAAAGAAATCTTTAGGAACCCCTATTTTAATGCATTTTGCTCCTTCCAGAGGAAAATGTTCACTGATTCAAGAAGTGACCTTTGGGGGTGTCAGAGGAGAGCAAAGAGAAGCCAGTAGTGGTCAAGGAGCTGCCTTGGCACCTCTGCCTGAAATAAATACATGTTTCTAAGCTCAGGCTCGCGTCCCTGTGCCAGGGACTCTGCTGACTGCTGCTAACACACATAGAAGGAGAGGTCACACAGTAGAGCCTGCTGCCAGCTAGCCAAATGCATTTCACAGTGTTTAAGCACAGCTATTATTTAATATTTGCTGCCAGGAGCCACCTTGTCTGTGCTGACATCATCTGGTCAGGTTTTTTACACTTTCTAACAGAAACTATGACACACTCCAGCAAGAAAAGACACTTAATGCCAAGAAACAGACAGTATAACTCAGGCCCCCAGATGAGTCTGAATAATTTATTTCTAATTCAGCTTCATTTTTACAACTTTTGGAAGAATGTTTTTGAGATTAAAACTTCCATACACAGATTTTCTTTTCACAAAGCACTGAAACTGTTGAAAACCCATTCCATAATTTCAAGTTGAAAAAATAATTATTTCAGAATATGTTTCCCTAATAATATAATCTACGTGTTCATTTGACCATGACAGACTTTCCTCTGGTAAGTATCCTATTTAAACATGATTCTAAGTCATATTTTTATGACAATGCCTTTGATATACAGTAAGAACTAAATCAAAAGGGTTGTTAACAGCTAAAATTATTGCCACTCATATGTTGGTAAAGAAGAAAAAGTAAAAAAACCAAAACCCTGCCGAGTATTAAATCAAACAAAACAGCTCAGTAGCAGAAGCCAGGTGGGAATATAGCTTATTTTATCTAAAGCTATATATAATTTTACCAATAACTCAGAACCCTTTGGAACCTGGGAAAAATGGCATAATAAAATTATGGCTGAGCTGATGATTTTCACTTTCAAAACAGGACACCAAGGGTACATTGCTACTTAGTACCACTCCACCGATTTTCTCAGAATAAATGCAGAGAGCCACATTAATTAAACACTGCAAAGTACTAGTTACATGCTATGCCTGAATTTTATGGAATTCTTCCATTTAAGTTACTGACAGAAGGATTCATCATCAGAGACCATAGACATGGGAGCTCAAGAAAGAAAAAAAGAATTTTCATCTTATAGCAGAAAGGTCCAAAGGTTAGACTAGTTTTTCTGATTTTGGCTAGTTTTTCTGATTGTGTATAGAACCTCTTCCAAAGCCAGAGATGTTCAGAGAAAGATTCATATGGAACATTCTGTATTTCTGATTCACATTACAAGTTTACTGGGGTGGCACCTTGTTCTGTTTTCAGTAAGAGAGAGATGGAGATGGGAAGTGAAGAGGGAAATCCAGGAATAGTATGGGAAATAGCAGGAAAAAAGCTTATAAGCAACCTTCAAGACACCAATGGAACTAGAAGAGATACCAGTATCTTAAGGGAGGTGACAGACTACTCTGGCCTGCCACAGCACTGTCAGTAGTTTCTTCTCCCACCGTTTCCCATATGCCTTATCTCAGGACCTGCTTCCCACATAACTTTTGAGTCAGCAGCATAACCCTTCTTCTGAATATCATTAAACAAGAATACAAAGGAGGGAAAATGCCATCAGCAATACTGCTCTCCAGCAAGAGGCTAAAGGTCCTTTTGAAATGTGAACTTGCTTACAGAACAACAAATAATTGTTACCAAAAGACAATATTGACTTCAGTGTAACCGAACACATTACTTGGTACAGTAAAGAGTACTTTTTATAGAAACTTACACTGTATCATTTTCCTATACTAACTCTGTAGACCATGGCACTAAGTACCTCATCCAGCCTTTCTTTAAACTTATCCAGGGATGGTGACTCCACCACTTCCCTGGGCAGTCCATTCCAATGTCTGATCACCTTCTCTGTCAGTAAGTGCTTCCTGATGGCAGTTTGAAATAATTAGAAGTGTAACTGAATCAAATAAAAATACCCACAATATATTTCTCTTTCTCTAAACCAGAGACATTATTTAGTGATAATAGAAATATTAATGTGAGGCAAGGATGGACTGTTCTTGCCTCCTTTACAATCACTAACCTCAATAAATTTGAATTTTCTTCCATAATGTCTGACATTGGCCCTAAATCTCTAATAATTCAAAATCAGAATGTGTCTTTAAAACTCAAGTCTCATATTTTTTTTCTTTTAATCAGTTATTATAATAGTTTTACACATACTGATTCTCCTCCTATGCTGGATAAAGACTAGAAAACTTTGTCAAGCATTTTCAGTTAACTATTTTTTTTATAATGAAGTCATATTTTTTATTACTTTGTAAACCGGGTACTAGCAGTACTATTTCACTCTTTATATGCGATTGGCTGTGTGAGTAAAATAATATTTTTTCCTGTGTTGTGACTCTATTTTTCATAAATGGAAGGAGTCACTTTTTCCTGCCCATAAAATGTCCATGTCTGGGTCAAGATTTTAATGAATTTGTACATTCTTTATGAATGCCTTGCAATATTAATAAAAATAACTTTTCCAAATGGTCATAAGACCATTTTTATTACAAATACAAAAAGTTATTTTTCACTAATAGCTAAGATGGTTTGATTTTTTAGAAATGTTACTGTAAATAACTCTCACCAGAGAGTGCTTGTGTTTATCAGGGCTATATGCTCAAGACCTAGTGACATGGATTTTTATGCATTTTTATTCATCCAATAAACATTCATGCCTGTTACTCTGTTATGTAGGCACTAATACATCTGGCTGTATACAAAGTCAATCAAATATCTCACAAATAAACATATTCCTTAGAAACATGTCTCTTTGGGCCTCCAGTGGGCAGCCATAAAACACATAAGAAAAAGAAATGGGATAAGTCACAATAGATCCAGATGAACACACCAGCGAAAATTAAACTCATTAATTATCCAGCTCCAAGTCTTTGCTATAAACCTTCCCTCTGCATTGTAATTCTACTATGCTATGCTGGTGCATCTGTTTACATGCACTTCGTAGCAGAGTTAAAAACTAAAGAAAAATAAAGTGGGAGAGCAAAGCACAGACTGTAAGACTGGTGATAATCTGTGGAATTCATTGCCTAAAGTTGTTAGAGATCCTGAATCTGTTTCTCGTTTGAAGTTTTGTTTGAAGTTTAATGTTTTGGATATGTCTTTTTCTAAATATATGTGTTTGTACTCGCTTCCAAGGTTACCTATATTTTATTTTTAAAAGTAGATTAACATTAAATATTTGCAGACTGATCTAAAAGTCTCTGAAGTTAATGGAAAACCTCCCAATGACTTCATTGGTCTTCAGATCATATCTTTAGGGAACTCTCTTCTTACAAACTGCGATTATCAGGCCTTGTAGAATATAAATCAGTATTGACATTAGTGCAATCAGAGTGATTTATAATAGCTGAATATCTGATTCCACCTCCGGTGAGCCCAGTTTTCCAAAAGCTGAATCATTGTAATTGCCTTGTGAGTCTTTCAGCCATGTATTATTTTGCAAAAGACCACAAGAGTGCTTTGAGCAATAGCTACAAAATTAGTTAAGACCTGTCAAACACTATGTTTCAAACTGTAAGGTAGCCTTGTGGATACCCCACTGAGCTGCTGTGTCTGATTGCTGAAGCTTAACAGGGCTATCTTTTCACTTGCAGAGTTGCATAGAGAATAAAGCAAGCACTTTGCCCCAGTCACCAATACAGATATAACCCCTGTTGCTGTGTAGCTTTGATTTATCCAGAAACACTACTTTGGAACAACTCTCAAAGTACACATATCTATGTGGCAGAAAGAAAAAAGCAAAGGAAAAACAAAGGGTTTGCATTTTATATCTAGTTTTAACATACTGAAAATCTACTTTAAAATTTCTTCTCTTTAAAATATGATGTTATTACTGTCATTTTTTTCTTTTAAAGACAGAAACTTGGAACTTTGCAGTGCAGCCTAGCCCTTCATGCAACTGAAAAAGAATGACAGGAAGAGAAATGACATGCATTATTTAATTTCAGAAATAAAAGCATTTCAGGTGAATTTACTTTGATCCAGGTCTTTTTGGTGTTTGTATATGACAAGTCCTAAAAGAACCACTAAAAATAAAAATAAATAAGTTGATTTTGTGTGTCAATAGCTGTATCTATTTCTATGTTTATAAAAACACCAATAATTTTGAATAATTGAAATCATAGTTGTATTGTAAAAGAAAAGATCCATCCATCTAGTGAAATTTTACAGTGCACCACACAATTAGCTCTTTTCTTGCCAAAAGAGCTTTGAATGTATGTACTGTTCAACTAAATATAAAACAGAAAAAGTTGGATCATTGAGTCAGAACAGTAATGATATGTGTTTTACGTGAGATTCTTTAAAATAGTTGTGATTTGCTCAGCACCACCAGCAAAAAAAAATATCTTTGAACACTGTTCAAGCTTTGGGTTATGTTGAAATATGGCTAACAATAGGGAACTTCTATAATGGCAAAATATTTTTATTTCTGCTTTAGGCTAATTAATATAGAAAAAGTCTAATTTTTACAGCCCTTATATCAAAACCTTTGACAGTTATACAAGTGAAGTATTTTTTCTGAAAAAAAAAAAAAAAAAAAAAGAAAAACTGTGGATTGTGCCAGATGATAACATTTTGAAAGGGCAAACCTTTTATTCCTCAGCAGATTTGATTCACAGCACCGTAACAGTTGACAGAGTTTATCGTTAACAGTGGCTACCCTATATGAGCCCTGACAAAATCAATCATGCTTAGAAATCAGAACACTCATCACGTTAACAAACCATTTCTTTGCTTTGAAGACCTGATCTAAAATCAATTAAGACCAAAAGAAAGATGTCTCCTTGATCAGTACCAGAAGTCGTTGAAATGGTGGTGATATATTTTGCAGACTTCACTTACTTACCAGTGGATGAAAGCAGACTAGAAGAAACAGAAAAATTATGGTCTTGATTGCAAAAGGCTCTTTGAGTTTCACATTTGAAGTGTGTCCCCATGGTCAGTGCAACCTCATCAGTAAAAGCAGAGTGACTTGCCCCAAATTTCCCCATTTTTTCATCCCTTAGGTATATAGCAGGGAACTCTATCATCATGAAGATTAAGTTGGCAGGAGGCATGTACTGTTCTGGTGGAGACAAGCTTCATCAAAACTTTCAGCTTTTAGCAGTGGTGGGGGAATGGAAGTAGAGGCAGACACAAAATCAGGCCCACTAATAGTTGATGGTCCAAGCAGTTTGCCAGATCTGAAGACTATGAATGGCTCACAGAGGACAGTGCTTGAAACATTCAATTTAGCTTTGACAAAATGAAGTTCTACCAACATTGGTAAGAATCCTCGAGCCAGTCATTGTAAAAAAGTGAACTATGGAATAAGTCAATATCTTTGAGATAGGTGGAGTCCAAAGTTATCATCTGAGTGAATGCTGAAGGTGTAATTAAGGTCGATGGGAATCTCTGCAGTATGCATGCTGCCTCCAGGAAACAACACACAGTGGTGTACAAAGCATTTGGGACTGGGTCAAGAGAACTCCTCAGGATGCTACACAGCACTTGACTCCTTGCTGACATCATGCAAGGGGGAACTGTCTACCATGTATCTTCCAGAGTAAGCAAGAAAAATGCACTTAGTCCATGAAGAAAAAAATTTGCCACCACTGTCCTGTGCTGTAGACTACAGTATTTCTAGACAGACGGCTCGAAGTGGCATTTTTCCCTTCAGCTTCTCATCTTACAATTGACTGTAGGTGAAGAGCTGAAACAAAGGATTAAAAAAAACATTGAAGTTATCAGCCCAAAAGTTAATAGACCTCCAAAATACAACTTTTTAAATAAGGTAAAATGAAACTTAAATAATGCACTTTTTGATTTATGCCTATTGCTTGGTTTCCTAGGCAAGTACATCAAGGTACTTACTGCTAAGCTTTGCAGTTCAGTTCAGCAAAACTCCATATCACATGCTATAAATTATTCCACCGACTTCGAGGTTTGGGCCTTTAATTTCTTTTCTCAAATATTAATTTAATAGAACTTTCTTTTTTTATAAACAATATTATATTCACCTTCACCTTGTGGTTTAAAAAAAAAGTCAGCAGTTCCCCTTTTCCTAGACTGTTCAGTTCATGAATGCACCAAATAATTACTTTTTAAGAACATACAGTATCCATACATTGACTTTCTTTGACAGAAAGATTCATATTCCACTTAAAACTTAATTTATATATGATACCACAGGTCATTAAACTGGAAAAGAAGATGTAATTGCTGGACAGTCAGAAAAAAAGTGAAATTAACAGAAACAAAGAACAGAGACTCTATCAAGAGAACCACTTAATAGAGCAGGAAATTTTAATCAAACTGCCTAAAGACCATTTTACTTCTTTTTTTGAAACACATATCTAACAGTTAGATGCTTGACAGTTGGAAAGTAACAGGCCTTTGTTTAATACTGCCATTTCTGAACCCTTTCTGGTAGCTTTATATACACTATGTATCTCACTTTAGGGTTCTATACAGTATACTAATTCATCTTTTTCCTCTTAAATCATATTTCATTGTGTTCACACACATCATGCATCCTGTCTCTGTTGCCCCAATGCCCTACTGCCATCCTTTTGCTACCCTCTTTCCTTCCCACTTACTTGCTTCTCTGTCAGGGAGGGATGCTTTGCCTAGGCTAGAGACTGATCATTGGTCTTGCTTCCATATTAGACACCATTTTCATTTCAAAGTGAACACCATTAAAGCCTTTCATGATAAGGCCGGTGCTTGTCAGAGACCTCCCTAATTACATCCTCCTCTTGGCAGACATCACTGACCTGAATGCTGCTCAGGGCCTAAGACAGGGTTATGTCTTTTCCACAGCAAAATGTCAGAGTCAGTTCAATATATTGCTGTAAACTGGAAGGTTTAGTTGCTTCCCTTCACTACAGAGAGCTTTGCAAGACATTTGAGTTCCTTTCTGCCTCCAGCAAAGAGTAATAAAACCAGAACTTCTCAAGAAGTCAAAGATCCCTGAGGGGCAAGCTTCGGCTCTGTTTAAACAAGCAGCCCCGTATTCTTTAAAAGATAGGAGTAGATACTGCCCAGATGTGTAGCAGGACAGGGATCAGGGAGGCTGCACGATCTTGTGTCCGCCCCTATTTCACATGAGTCAGGACCATGCTCTGGGTTGTCAGTGCTTCCAGACTCCAGGGAAGCTTAGGAGATCCAGAGCATAGGAGATCCAGAGCAAAGGACAGGAAAATGAGGCATACAGATCATATAGGTTGTGACTGCTGCATGCAGGCTCTTAATTTTTTTTGCTAGTGTGAAAAGGTGAAATTATGTCATATTATGCCTAGTTCTGACACTGGTTCTTCTATCTCATGGAGTTTACAGTTCAGTGACACTTACAAGGTACCTGCTATATCAGTTCACACTTGTAAGAACTGCTCATCATAATAAAAGAACAGTAAGCCCTCAGAGAATCAAAATCAGTCATCATGCATGCCAGGCTCTGCCTATCAGTGCAGATGTGCACTGGTAACTTGAGGTCAGGAATTAATAGGCGCCTATCACAAGTGCAACTGTGTCAGTCTCACCTTTCCCAGAAGCTGTTGCCCAGAGCTAGAGATGTCATAAACTCCTTAGAAAAGGGAGATGCAAATGGTAAAATCATTAGACTGAAGGTATTTTGAGGCAGGTTTCTGAAGTCTGAACAGCATCTCAAATTTCCCAGGAGTTTATGTCTTTGATGTTATTTGATTTTTTAATACTTCCCCCTATGGTTAGATTATTATATTTTAATCTTTGACTCAACAACCCAATGCAAGGACAGGAGTAAATTGAAGACAGTGACTAAATGATACAATATTTCCTGTATCAAATATTAAAGCCATATTAAAATCATGCAGAGGAGCATGATTTCATGTTCAAACAATATGCAGAATAAACATCACTTAATGGATGAAAAAGCAATGGTTAAAACACCCACCATGCACTTCTCTTTGAGCAGAAAATATTTAGCAGATGCTTTCCAGTTCCAACAGGTAGATCAGCAAATTTAGTCTTTAGAGAAAGGTGTGCATGTGCATATATACATGTATGCACTTGTTCTCTGGTCTGATTATTTATATAGGAGAGAAAGGCATAAACTGAAAAAGGTAAAGTTGTGAAGAGTTGTACTTCTTTAAATTGCACAAGTTTGTATTAAAGGCATCTTAACATTAATTGGTACTGGGAAATGTCTGTGAATTATAAGGAATGCCACTGTTATTTTCCATAAGACTAGTAGAGTCAAGCTCTTCCATATGACTTCAGGATTCCCTCATGAATATTTTACATTGTTATTCTCAGACAGGAAAGAGTGAACAAATATTTAGCTAGATTAAGAGTTGCCATAAAAAACACTTTAAAAAGCTAAACAAATCTGTAACTACAAGATATTAGGGTGAATTTTTTCTGGCATAATCTTCCACACTTATACATCTATTTTTAGTTTCCCATATGTTCTTTTGAAGCAACTCATATGACTTGTCATCAGAAACAGGGCATTAGATCAACAGACTATGACTTGGTTCTCATTCATCCTATGTCAGTACCTTTATTTGAGTGGATTTGAAGAAATTAAGGTAAAATTTCCTATTTGGTTTTCATGTGAAACTATGGCCATGTAATCTACCCATGTTCTTCCATTCATCCTCTCTCTTGGTGAAAAGATAAAATTTGTAAGTGATAGTGAGGTATCAAGACAATTGTGAAAGATAAAGGTACATCCACAAACATATCTTGAGGAAAATCAGGTAGATAAAATAACCATTAAATAAAATTTATGAACAAAAATGGAAGATAAATGTTGGCCAGCCTCATCTGAACGATTCACACAAAGTAAGTTTCAGTGATATCATCATTGCCATGAAGCAGTCTAAAAATGCTGGTAATGATTAGCCATGGGGTTGATGCATACTGAATCAATGAGCCCTCCATTCTGAGGTTCTTCTATGCTCATTTTAGTTAGGTTCTTGACATAAATAACATCAGTATGTTAAAAAGAAGACTTATGCATAGAGACCCATAAAAGCCACAATGCTAAGATAGGACCAGTCTGACCTAGCAAGTATGGCTGTATAAATAGGGGTTTATACATTCTTGCAGTCTGTGTCTCCCCAACTAAGCTGTCACAACCTTTCAGGACCAACAGCAGAATGTCCTCTCCTGCATAATTCAGAAGGTGTCAGGAGGTCACTGACTCCTAACTCATGCTCAAAGAAGGGTCAACACTGAATTCAGATGAGGTTATTAAGAGTTTGACTCTTAAGGTCTTGAAAATCTCCAAAGAAGGAGTCCTCAAGGAGCTCCACTTGAAACCAGTCCCCTGAAGAGAACAAGCCTTTAACCATGGTCATTTTAAACCCTCTCTCTCCATAACCAAGGTTGGATCTTTACTATTTTTCAAAAGGTGGCAGTATCTGTAAGCTGTCAGCTGGCACATTCACATCCACTCAGATAAGGTACAGACAACTCCTTGGATCCTTAGGGCAATGTCTCATCATTAATTAATCAATCACGTAATCCCTTGAAGCAATTACCACAGGCATGCTTACTAGCAGATTTTCCTAGGGAACTGTTCAATAGAAAAACAGTACTTACAGGTTTTGGAGGTCCCCAAGTGACAGAAGTTTCAAAGATCCGTCTTCAAAGTAGCTATATGTTTGTAATGTGGACAGCAAAACATTTATCATCAACACAGAAAACAGTTAAAGCCATAGTATTTAATAATTCAAGGGGTCATATAAAGCTTAGAATGATAATTATTTTTCCCGCTTTAATTGCCTGTTTAGAAGGAAAATTGTAGAGATACAGGGTTTAGCTTTTATGGTTTTCCAACACCAGAGTGAATATTTACATAATCCATAGTTAAAATTGAGAAACTAGTTTCCAGCAAGTAAGAAAACTCCAGACACATTTGTAAAACTTTACTTCTGGAAGCAAATCAAAGAAGTAAATGAAAACATATTTGTTATTAGGTTATAATATTTTAATTGTTCTTTAATAAAAATCATTATCTACTACTAGTTGCTACTAACATATAGTTTTAAACAAACTTTATTGACATAATGGAATGTAATTAATGAATTACAGGTATATCACTTCAAGCAGCTGTAAGCAATTGTGTTTCTACTCAGAGTATAGAGAACTTAGAGCAATGGATATAGTTAGTTTTCTCATATTTATTGTTGTACAGCTTTCTCACGCAATATTTACAAGATTATCTTGCTCCAAACTGGGACTTTCATGTAGCAGTTTAGATATAACTGTAATTGTTAAAGAAACCTGGAGAGATTAGTTAATTTTTTTTAATTCAGCAGCTCTAACATGCTTTTAAAAAAATCAGTTTTCTGTTGCATGAGATGTTTTAGTTCTAAAACAAAGCTGTATTTTTAGATTTGATGGTAATATATGTCTTGACTATATTTCAAGTTGCATATAAACTTGTATATAAGCTTGCAAGGTGACATCAAGTTTCCTCCCAGAGTGTTTATCTGTGGGTTCAATGTAAATTATGAAGAATCTGTTGGAACAATCTTTATCTGTGCTTAATATAGGACAGAAATACTTTCAAGACACTTTCAAAGTCCTCCAAGAATTTTGGCGTTCTGTGACACCAACTACATTCATAGAAAACCCTGTCATTTCTCCCAATAAATTAATTTTCAGATGATATTATATCCTCTGACTTTTTTTTTCTTATTTGAAAAATATTTTTATAACATGTTGAGGATTACCTCTATTTCTTATGATAGATCCCTTATCAGTTGACTTTTCCTGTCCAGGTGATATCTCAGTCTTTACTGGGCTACTCAAATGGAAGCCTGGTACAGATTCATACTACAAACATATTTTGCCCCATCTTGCAGTGATGTCAAAAAGCTACAGCAAAACTACATACAGAGCTGTCTGGAAGATATTAGCTACTGGAAGAGGAATCTTTAGAACTGCAAGCACTGGGATGATCCATGCCCAGATTCCTTTACCATTTCAGTCTTGCAGGGGACACCCTGCTCCTCTGGACTTTTCCCTTTCTTGCTCCATGCAGTGGTATGTGAGAATAGGACCAGTGTCCTTGTTCTGTGTCTTACTAGTGCCCTCTCTCTGAGACACCTCATTCCAGTTGCACAGTCCTGATGGCCAGCCAGCTGTGGGACCATCTTTCTTCAGGACTGCCTTCTGCAGAGGACTCCCAGCCCTGTAGTAGCACAGCCAGAGCAGAGGGAGACATTGTTTGGAGGCATCAGTGCTCCCTTTCTCCCCGTCGACATCACAGACACCACCACCAGTTATTGCTTGGTTGAGAGTACATTTCTGCTGTGTTCCCAATATCATATCTCAGTTATACAAAAATAGCAGACTCCCTCCCTTCTTCCCCCCCAGTAAAAGTTGAGTGATCTTGGTATAAAGCACAGCAATCTTTTCCTAACAGTTCAATGTACTTTCCTTTTTTCACACTTACCAAGATACAGACTTGCTCTTTAACACAGACATACAAAATGTTGAGAAACTTCATGCTAAGGACATCTCACCAGCAGACTGAAGGGAGGCACAACAGAGAAGGATTTATCTTCCTGCTACCAACTGGAATTACCCTGCAGCAGAGAGAATACCATCCTTCTTCAGAGCTCTTGCATCTTACTAACTCTTAATCAAAATCGATTTTTACTGAGAACAGATCTCCTACATCTGTGGTTTTGATTTTAATGGTCACTGTGCCATTTAGCAGGCAATTCCAAGGAGTCCCTCCTATATTGCAAAAGTGTGTTTCTGTGCACAGAAGAAAAACTGAGAAGACCAAAATGTTTCAAAGCTTTTGAAACAATGTTCAGACAGATTTTTCAATTAATATCTCAAATTAACCTTATTCAGATTTCAAGTTACTATTTGCACTTTTTATGTTGTATCCAACAATTATTGGCAATGGTTGGGTTCCTTCCTTTCCTCCAAAAAATTTTCATTCAATCCCATGGGCTCACTTCATATGATGAAGTCTAATTTTCCAGCATTGAACTAAAGTATTTTCAGAGTTGTGAGGAAGACAACCGTCATCTACTATTCATTACTCATCCAGAGCAATTCTCATCTCACATATTAAGTGTGTGTGGGGGATCTTTGATAGCAAAAGGTCATTATTAATCACAGCTTGCTATGGTTAGACAGCAATCTTAAACCATTCACCACAATAAAGGCAGTAAAGTATTAACAGGAAAAGGGTTCACTGTGTGTGTAAGACAAGGACAGTTCTTTCTCACATAAAAATATTCAGCCTACTGGAAGCAAGGGTTTCAGTGTATCTATAATATTTTTATGAAATGTTAATGATATGAGGCAGGCCGACCTAAGTTCCAAAAGTTCTATCTTTTATTAATTACTTTCACAAAAATTGTGTCCTTGATCTTTGCAGTTAGAAAACTCACAAAACTAGCTTCCAGATAACTATATACCACTACCTACAGTCAGCTTTACTTTCCTTTGCCTTTATTTCTTTCTCTGTATTTTTCTTTCTAGTTACAGATAAAATACTGTAACCACCATCACAAGGGCTGCTGCAACAACTGAGAAGCTTACTGCCTTGTGAGATGTGCTTTAGCACAAATAGGTGAAGTTTTTTTGATTTGTTATCATGTGTAATATGAATAACATGAAAAATGTTAAATAACAAAATAGTTGTAATCATTTTCTGTGTTTGCTGAGGCAAATGCAAGAGAATGTCACAACCATTCCCCATTAATTTCAGTTCCATTAATTACAGTTTCATCTGTTCCAGTACCCCATATCTTACAGAGGTTAGTAACACATCCTGAGGGAGAGTGTGAGAAAAAATGACAGTATGAAGTAAGCCTTCATCTAGCAGCATCCTTTGTGACATCAGTTTAGAAACAGTCTAGAGTTTATGTAATTTTAACTGCATACTTGACTATCATCCCATAACGAATACTATTTCATTATTTGTTTCTAATTAAAAAAAAAAAAAAAAAACAACCAAAAAACCTTCCATTGACACTTGAGTTCGACCTAATTCTCAAGTTTTTAAAACCCTGAGTGTGGAAGATACCCTTCCTCATGTGCTTTGTTGTTATCACCAACACAAATAATTTGTTCAACTTTTCTGCCCTGGATGACCTTGACATCTCTTTTATACCTTAGTCTTCTGCCAGGCTTCCCACATCCAATGTATTTAAAAATACACTGTCATCATTTGCTTTTATGCTACAGCAGTTTAGTGCACTACTCAATGTTTACCTCTTCTATTTCTTTCATTTGGACAATGGATGTCTCTTCTATAGCCTCACTGAATCTTTTTGGTTTGGTCCCTTAAGATTGTTTTCTAGTTGGTCACACACTTTTATTCTGAGTCTTGAATAGAAGATTTAAACAAATGCCCTGCTGCTTGCAAGCTTTTTATATTTCTTAAACATTGTATCACTGTGCAGTATTTTATGGGGTTTTTTGTGCTATCATACCACGTTGGTAGAAGCTTTCATGTGGACAAAGGTTTGTCTGTATATATAATTTAATTTCTTGTCAATGTCCAACCATTCTCAAAGTTTCTTCAGATTCTTTTGAGTCTGGAATTGAATGATACTCAAAGTTTCAAAGTAAAACTAAATCTTAAATCTTCTATTTAAATTTGCTATTGAATCACAACTTTTGACTCTCTATGCTCACTCAGAATGGAACCTGACTTTGCCCACTTTGCCTGCTTTTTGAAATGTCTATGAGTGATAATGAGGCCTTTACTGGAGAAGGAATTAGAAAGACAATCCCTGTTAGGTGAAGCATCTACAAGGACTGCAACATTTGTAATTTTCACACATCTCTGTTTACAACTTTTACAATATTTCTTGATAAATATGCTTTATAAACAAAAATATTATCTCCCGGAAGTAACAATTTTCTTTCTTTTAACTTCCCCAAACTTTCTTTGCTAATTCGTTCTCTCATTCTCATTACACACTCTGTTATCACTAACATAAAATTAAACTGAGAACATAGTAAGACATCTGACTAGAAGTAGATCACAGAATGAAGAACATTATTTTCAAAGTGGAACAGAAGTTTAAGATACTGATTCAAATAATCCATAGTGTCTCTAGGAGTTTTTAAGAAGTTGGGCAGTGTGTCCAGCAGGAGTAGAGGAGTGACCATGTCCCTGTACCTGGCACTTGTAAGGTCGTGCCTCGAGTACTGTGTTTGGTTTTGGGTGCCACAGTATAAAAAAGACATTGAGGTGCTGGAGCAAGTTCAGAGAAGGACAATGAATCTGGTAAAATGTCTGGAGAAACTGTCTGATAAGGAGCACCTGAGGGACCTGGGGTTGTTTAGTCTGGAGAAGAGGAGGCTGAGAGGAGACCTTATCACTCTCTACAACTACTTGAAAGGAGGTTGTAGTGAGGTGGGTGTTGGTCTCTTCTGTCAGGTAGTTAGTGACAGGACAAGATGAAATGGGCTTAAGTTGCACCAGGGGAGGTTTACGTTGGATTTTAGGAAAAAGTTTTTTACTGAGAGAGTGGTGAGACATTGGAATAGGCTGCCCAGGGAGGGGATGGAACCACCACCCCTGGAGGTGTTTAAAAAAACATCTAGATGTGGCCCTTCAGGACATGGTTTAATGGTCATAATAATATTTAGTAGACGGTTGGAATTTATGATCTTGACGGTCATTTACAACATTAATGAGTCTATGATTCTAGACAAAATGACAGTGAAGAATGATTTGATTCTTTTTAAGGTGTCATTTGTAGCTGTTACATGCTAAAAATCTAAAAGCAAACATCTATACTGTGACCTTAGTTTCAAGTTTTAATTTTTTTTCTAGGAGTTTCTTTTATGTGATACAGTGCTGTGGTCATCTTTACCTCCAGAGGAAATACAGTATTATTTATCAAATTGCTTAGTAAGTGGAGCTTTGACAATTCTTTATTTATTGAAAATTACATTTCACTATCTTCAGCTCTCTAGATCTCTTAAAGTCTAACACAAAATTGTATTCTATAATGGAATGGAGGGAAAGAGAAAGCTAAACACCCAAAAATTAAAAAAAATAAATAAGCCCAAAACCCCACACTAGCAGACTACAGAGATAGACTACCAAGGTAGAACTGTAATCTGGAGTGCCAGGGCATATTGTCAGCTGGCACGCAAATTCACCTTCATTAGCCTCCCAGACATTCAGAGGGGTTTGTCAAGGACTGGAATGTCTTTCACTTCTCATGTCTTTGGCTCCCATGATGTCCTCCTCCTTTTGTGCAAATGTCTGACCTGAAGGATGAGACAGCATTGCTTTCCATCTGCTCTTATAGTTTGAGACTTGTATTAATTCTGTCTCACAAGACCTTCCTCCAGGGTCATGAATAAAGTAGGCTTAAGGCTTGCCTTGTAGTCAATGAAGCTTATCTCAGTCAGAGGTCATTGCTGGACATCAATAAAGAGAAATGTTTTGCTTTAGTTAGCAACTAAGAAGTAGTCTATATTTTATATTAAATAGAAATTGATGTTCATCTTCCAAAAAAAATAGTAACAAAACTCTAGGTTTATAACATACTTCAGAAAGACTGTGAGTGGAAAAAAGCAATTAGTATAAAAATATGACTGGAAAAAAAATATACAACAAGTAGCCACCATTCTCATTCACCACTAAAATTAAGAAACATTAACCTATGTTCCCTCTTAGTACTCCCTTTTTTTTTAAAGAAAATGAGTATTTAAAGAATATTGTTCTCTCCAACACTAAAGTCTTCATTGTAATAGCAAGAAGCTAACTTCATGGCTCAGCCTGATTATACCGAGCTGAGAAATAAATTTAAAAGTAAATATGGGCCCTGTCTTTGCAAACAAAAACCAAAAAACAAACAAACAAAAAAAAAAAAACAAGGGGGAAAAAAAAACCCAAACCAAACCCAACTCGCTATTTCTTTGGAAGATTAAAATAGTCATCTATTTTAAAAAGAAACTAGAAATGAACTGCTGGATTCTCTTTCTGAACTTCACATGAGTGACAGCCTCACAAAAAGCCACTTCATTTGACCTATATAAAAAACTTTTGCTTTACCTATTGGGCATATATTAAAGAAGATTTTGATGATTATCCACAACTAATATTACCTTGAGCCTACCTTCCAGTTTTGAAAACCATGTTTTAGGAAACATCATCTTACCTTGTTTCTACACAGAAATTATGAGAACAGGCTAAACTATGCTGTATGTGCTGTTAATTTTCCTCAGCTCCAAATGATCATAGAATCATAGAATCATAGAATATTAGGGGTTGGAAGGGACCTAGAAAGATCATCTAGTCCAACCCCCCTGC
>WTSP01014423.1:0-25822 GCA_025331215.1 Actenoides lindsayi | reverse complement strand
CTGGTAACGATCCCTCAAGGGAACGGCGCCTCAAGGTAACGATCCCTCAAGGTAACGGCGCCTCAAGGTAACGGCGCCTCAAGGTAATGGCGCTTCTGGTAACGACGCCTCACGGGAACGGCCCCTCAAGGGAAGGGCCGCGGTGGCTGCGCGGGAAGCCGGCCGCCCGCCGCGCGCATGCGCATCCCCGCCCGGCGCCGTCCCGCCGTGCCCCGCGCGCCGCCCGCGGGGCGGGCTCTCCTCACACAAAGGCGCAGCGCTGGGGAAATGGCGGCCACGGCGGCGGTAGCGGCGGCCACGGAAAACGCCGGCGGCAAAATGGAGGAACCGGCGGCGGCCGCGCCGACGGCGGCGGCCCCTCCGCCACCTAACGGGGCAGGCGGTGCTGGGGATGCGCCTCCCAAGAGGTAAAGGGGCGGGGATGGGGGGGGGGACGGGGCCGTTGCGGGGCCGCTGCCGGGGCCTGTCGCGCCGCGTGCGGCCTCCCCGCGCTGCGGGCCCGAGCCCGGCTCAGGTGGCGGCGGGGGAGGGGGGCGGCCGGGGCCGCTGCCGCTCAGGGGGAGTCGTCGACGGTGCTGGGCCAGGGAGCGGGGCTGCTGCTGGGCTTCTGGCCGCTGTTCGCCCCGGAAACCCGGGCGCGGCCTACTCGCTGCGGGCGCGGAGCCGCCCCGGGAAGGCGCGTCCGGGAGTTCCCGCCACCTCACGTTGGGGTGAGGAAGGAGCCGGTTCCTCGCTCGAGGGTCGCGGTGTAGGGCGGCCGGGGACATCCTGGAGATCTTTGCCTATCCCGCTTAGGAAATGTTTCAGTTTGAGTTTTAGCGGGCGACTTAAAACCCCCTGTAGGGGCGCAGGCCGTGCCAGCGAGGTGGGTTTTGGTGCTTTAAGCGGGTTAGTTTTTGTTCTCTCAGTGGGACACGGTAATAGCTGAGCTCTTTTGGGGGCAGTCGTCTCATACTGCTGCAGCGTTGGGAGCAAAGAGTGCTCTCTTTGGGGGCCGATGATTTACCTGTGGATTGGGTTAGGAACACCTCAAGAGGGAGAGCTTGAAGGTGATGCCAGGCACTGAGCAAGGGTTGTGTGGCTGATATAGAACATTAAAAAAAATAATTAAAAAATAATAATAAAAAAATCTGCCCGGGTTACAGTTCTAGGTCTGTAAACATGAAGATGATGAGCGGAAAAAGCTTGAACTGCTTGTTGCTTCCTTATGTTAATGTTGACTGGATTTTGGAAAATTTCACACCTAGCAAAGCTTTTTTTTGATACTAAATCTATAGAATTTTGGAAAATTTCACACCTAGCAAAGCTGTTTTTTGATACCAAATCTATAGAATAAAGAACACATTTTTCTCCAGTTATTTTTTTGGCCCCAGGCCTTAACTGCCACAGAGATAAGAATCAGCATTTTGAACCTGATGCTCTGTGAGTAATGTTTGAGACTTGAGGCCGGCTGTCTTTATCTGGAGGTGTGGTAGGTGGCCGTGTGTCAGTCGGACTATGGTTGCTACAGGCTGTCACACCCAGACACGTTGCCTGGCTGACCCAGAGCTGTTGGATCTGAATATCGGAGGCCATCTGTAGTTAACTGGAGGTGATACAGGTATGGTGAAGAGGTGGTGGTGTTTCCATTTAGGAAACCTCCCAGAGTTTGTGGCTTGTACCTCACGTGAGCAGGAGGGTAGTCAGCTCTCAGGTATCACTTTTACGGAAAAATGTCCCCAAAAAGATTTATATTTTTTTTTTCCCCAACACAAAATAGTCAAACTGTGCTTTTGCCAACCAAAACCAGTGACCTGTGTGACTTTTTCTGCCAGGCAGAAGCAGGCAATGGCTGTTGAGTAGTGGAGGGTGGGGATCCCAGTGCCACCATGGCATGTGATGTGGTGAGATGCAGTATGTTTGCCAGGGCTCAGGAAGGATCTTTCCATCATCTTCTCTCATCCTGCTTTTGGCTGGTTGGTATGTGGAGGCTGTTCATGACTTAGGTGCTGCTTTCACCTCACAGCTTGCTCTTGGTGACTGTAGCAGAGGTAATAATGTCATCAAGAATTTGTGTTGTATGAGACTATTTATTCCTGCAAGTAAAGATGTCTACTTTGTTCTGATTTCCCCCCCCTTGGCCCCTGTTCTATTTGGAGCCTCTCCAGAGAGCTTATCTCTTTATCTGGGTGTAATTCTATGTGTAATATCAAGCTCTGTGTAGCAAAGCCAACACATCTCCAGCGATGCCAGCATTCATCTGAGTGTATTTTCAGCATCCTTGGGGCCGAGGGAGGATCTGCCTGGGCTGGATTTTGATTCTTGGTGATTTCTCGTTGGCATGTTTATGAAATCTGGTGGAGGAACGTGTGCAATGGTCCATTTTCTGAGGAGGCAATAAACTTCCCTTTCACTTCCTCCTTCTACACACATCATGAACAGGAGAATTCATCTTTAGTCTTGAGGAAGACTGTAACCCAAGGGGGGAAGAAAATAAATCGGAGTAGATAAAGTATCTTCTGGAAAAAAAAAAAGACTGAAATGCATTATCTTCTGTAGATCTTGTGTTAGACTCGGTGGACGGGGATCACAGTTACTCCGTGGTTCCTTACTGGGATGGGAATTTCATCTCGTTTGCCCTTCCACCTTAGAGATCCTCAGGGACGTGGTGCATTCTGGAGGTGATGTGGGGCTCCTTCCTTCTGCTCTGTAGAACCACCTTCAGAGAAGCCTGAGCCATTCAGTTGTTTTCATACCTGTTTCAGTGCTCTCTGCAGCCCTGGGCCTGCCCGTTCTTGTCCTTTTGGTGTGTGAAACCCGTGGAGGTGCTGGCTGAAAGCCTGCGAAACAAAGCAAACTCAGCAGCTGAAGTAGTTTTCTTGACCTTTTCTGTTGACCTGGCTGGATTTTGTTCCACTCTGTATGAGAAGGAATGTGTTCTAGGCCAGTGCTTCTCTTTATTGGCTGGTGCTGGGGCTTCTTTGAATTCTCTACAGGTATATTGAAGCTCAAGGTGTTTTTAAGCTGACTTGGGAGCCTTAAGTACAGGACTGCAAAAAAAGTCTGCATCGTATCTCAGTACTTGGAAGCATTTTGTAGAGCAGTTCTACTTGGTCTTAAGCTGAGCAAAAGCTCAGTGTACATGCAGAGAAGTTCTAGAAACTTTACCAGCTTTTTTGACTGATGTGTTCCCATGACTTCTTTCTAAAGATGTGTATTTCTGCATCTTCTCAGCCAGCACCAAGTGAACAAGGAGATTAATTGGATTAAGGAAATCATGTTGGGCTGATGCTGCAGTATTTAAATCTCCTGTTTTGTTTTTTAAGTGCTGTTCTTTGGTGGCATGTGTGTCCTCATAAGACCTGGTGGTTGAGAGAGAGTCTTCACTTCTCATTTCTCAGTTTTTGACCTGTTGGAGCTGGAATTCTGAACTGGTTCAAAGACGTATTCAATACATTTATTAGACTGCACAAAGGCTTTGAATTTATATTGATTGAAGAAAAAAGTGGTGTTAGGTAAGAGTCACTGGCCTGAGTGTTCTGTGTAGGAGTGTTTTGTTAAAATTCTTCTAGTGTAAGATGAAAATATGGTGGGTCAGTGTATTATTTGACTCAAGAGTTTTAGTATAGTGTGCTAAGGAGAAAATAAATAGGGTGGATGACTGGCCTGGAGCATCGTGGAGAGGCAGAGTGAGGCTTGGCTGGTGTTAAAGAAACTGATCTTACGGAATCAAAACACTTCAGTGACACTGGGTAAATGTGGAAGAAGATAGTGGGTCATCACAACGTGAGGTGCCTGCTGTTAGGAGATGGTGGTTACAACCCAGTATGTAGCACTGGCACAGCCTGTGCCAGCTCTCCTTGCCAGCTGCACAGTCCTGCAAATAACCTGAACTGAAGAAACTTTGCAAGTTTTGATTTATTTATTTTTTTCTTAGTTTTAAGTATGTAACAAGTTAATGTTCCAGGAGGTGATGTGCCCTTGATCGACTGCCAGAGTAGTTAATGTGTGTGATTATCTTTCTTTGCTTGCAGTGAAGGTGAACGACCAAGCCAAAATGAAAAAAGAAAAGAGAAAAGTGTCAAGAGAGGAGGAAATCGCTTTGAGCCGTACGCTAACCCTGCTAAAAGATACCGAGCTTTCATTACAAACATTCCCTTTGATGTGAAGTGGCAGTCTCTGAAAGACCTGGTCAAAGAGAAAGGTAATGTACAACTCAGGCGGCCAAGTGATGTCTGTCATCTTACTTGTGGCTGACTTTGTGTGTAAACTTAAAGAGTTGGAAGTTCTGGGTGGACTTAGTGACCCACGTTCTGTAAAAGGTCTTCCCGAAGCCTTTTTTTTTTTTTTGGATGTGTTGCACAACATCTGCTCCCTGGCAGCCTTCCAGATGGATAGTTCCTTTATAGGCATGTTGGCATCTAGCTAATAGTGCTTCGATGGAGATTTTTAAAGAGCATTTTTTCTTAGAGTGGGCGGAAAAAATGAGGCTTTTATCAGATATTAGTCTTGACACGCAACAAAACTTTCTGAAGCGTTTTAATGTCTTTTGGGTAATAAAGGTAGTCCTTTACTGCTGACCTGGTGTGTGTATACATAGCCGTGTCCCCAAACTTTGTAGTGATTTGTGCTTAGATCAAGATCCATGCTGCCTTTTGAGAGCAGCAAAATGTATTTCAGGGTGACCTGCAAAAAAAATATGAAAAATCGGGTTTGTGCTTTGGCATGTGCTGCAACACGGTTAGGGCTTTGGAAATCCTCTTCCTGCTGTGTCCCCCCCTCCCCTGCTTCCCCACTTGTGTTTAACTGTCCCATGTGAATGGGAGCTGCCTCAGTTTGTCGACCATTGCACCTTCATCTCCTGAGGATGATGAAGAAATTGAGCTGACTGCTCTCGGGTGGTGACAAGTCTAAACGTAGTGTTACTTCTTTAAGCTGATGCCCAACTTACTAGCTTTCCAGTCCCCTCGGAAATGCAGCAGAGTGGCAATAGAATACTTGGCTTCCCCATTGTCAAAAATCTCTCAAAACCAGTTAAGAGGAGCTAATCCAACCATTGCTCTTGTGGGTCACTTCTAAAATACATCGCCTCAGTCATAAATGTCTCGCAAAATAGCGATCAGCGTTGGCTCGTGTTTGAGCTAGGGAAGGAATGCTCATTAATGTCTTCACAAGGTGTGGCCTAACGAATGGGAAAACAAATTTCCAAAGGGTTTTAAAATGCTTGTCTTTGGAGGCAAAAATGGAACCGAGTCTGTGTAACGAACTTGAGGATAAGCCCTGGGAAACTTCCATAATTAGAGGCTGTGAAACGTCGCCGCTTGAGATTGAGCAGTGGTTTTCTGTAACGTGAAGAATTACAGTCTGACAGACTGCTTTAACAGGCCCTAATTATGAACGGTCCCTCGCCTGAAACTCTGCTTTCACTTGGCTACACAAGATCCATTGGTCAATAGGCAGTATCTCTATGTGTAGATGTCTTTAATTTTAAGTACTGTGTTGAATTCCGTTCCAAGTGTCTTGTGGTTTCTCTCCAGTTCACGTGGATGGAAAAGTCCGGTGTGAGATTGTTTCCTGCCTTGCTGTTCAGCTGCTCATTCCAGCAGATACTCCTAGGGGAACATTGAAACCTCTCCGTTCTGTCTGCAGGGCTTGTTTTGCTAAACAAGGAGAAAGCATTGTTCTTGGTTTTTGGGACTGCTCGTTAAAAAGCCAGCAGTTGAGATTTGCTGCGTAGTTGCGATTAATTAGTCGCCCCCTTCCACCAAATTGGCCCTCTCGTGCTGTGCTTGAACTCGGTCCAATCGGTACTTCTTGATACAAGGCGTAGTAGTTCCAAGAACCAGGAATGTGACCGTGGCTACATCTAAACGTTAGAATTCTTGGTTTGTAAGCGTTAAGAATTCCAGGCCAACCCTTCAAGGGGGTGTTGGGAGCACGTGAAACGGATCTGTACGCAAAGGGTAACCATAGGCGGTCCCCGGCTGCTCCATCGCTCGGCAGTCGTGAAGACTTTAAGCTGTTAGCAGCAGGTTGCTGAACGTGGGAGGAGTTCACCTCCAGCGGCTGGTTTGCGTCAGTAAGTATGGGTTAGGAGCCACCAGCTTTCAGGGCTGCTCATATTTCTGCCAACCTGGTTCCTTTCAGACGTGTACAGTCTTCCAAAGGTGACACCTCTCTCAAGAGTTCAGTCATTTCAGTGTATTTGTTGGCGAGACTCAATTACAGGTATGCAGTATGACCCAGTTGTTAATGAAACGAAAGAAATGTTCTTGTTTGAAACTCCCTTGTGTTGGCTGACAAACCCAAGGGTCTCCTAAACCGATGTAATCGGCAGTTGCTAACTGGCCGTGGGTGAATGGCTTCAGGAGAAGAATGAGGCAGCAGTTCTTCAGCATCTAAGTGGAGTCTGAATGTAAACATGATGGAATTCTAAATAGCTGTCTTAACCTGGCCCCAGCAAACGGCTGTCTTAGGGAGAAAATGAGTCAGGTTTCATGGCAGCAGTGAGGTGATACCATCTGAGTAAAAAGTACCTGCATTTGAATTGGAGATATTTATTGATTCCTTTAGGAAGTACAGAATTTTGCTTTTTAAACTTTTTTCCTGACCAGAGTAGCAAGACTTCATACAATGGAAGGAGAAAGATGAGCTGTAAAATGAAGTAATAATTATGTTCTGCTCTGGTGCAAAGCCAAGAGCAGTTGCAATCAAGGCCGGACTCATAGAATCATGGAACAGCCCTTTAAAGATCATCAGGTCCAACCATTAACCCAGCACTGCCAGGGCACCACTAACCCATGTCCCTCAGCACCACATCTCCATGGCCTTGACCACCACTGCCCTGGGTAACCTGGGCCAGGCCTGGACAACCCTCAAGGGGGAAGAAATTGTTCCTCAGGTCCAAGCTAAACCTCCCCATGCACATTCCTGTCACATTCAGAGACTCCAGGACACCCCAGGCACTGTTTGTGTTGACACGACTGTACCCACGGTCCATGAGGCAGAGCAGGCATGTGTGCACCTTCCTGCTGAAACTGGGACCTGTCAACAGATGGGAGGAAAAGCAGCAACAAAGCTTTCCCAGCTTCAGCAGTCTGTGAAGAGCAGCAGCTGCTAAGCTTCACGTGCTGCCTGTTTTCTTCCTCCATCTCCAGACGTTTTTGGAGCCTTTGTGGCCTCCTAAAGATGGAACTCACACCCTCTTGCCATTGTACTCCATCCTGAGCACTTTTGTCACTTGGGTGCTAAGAGCTGTTACTCCAGTACCTGGAGACAGCCTTTACTCGTGGGTCCCCTGGGTTCTGTCGCAGTGCTCTTGCAGACTGAAGTTTTAGGTGGGCAAAGGAAAGGATAAATAAGTGACATGGAAGTGCTGTTTCCACACAAAATTTGTTCCTCTTTGTTTTCAGTAGATGCACTAATGATTTGCTCTATTTTCACTGGCCTTACCCATCTTTCCAAGGAGGCACTGTCCTTCCTCAGTGGCTGCAAGGAGCTTTTTCTCACTCTCCTTCCTGCCTGTGTTCTTAAAGAGCCAAAATTAGCCATGGTTTTTTTTCAGGCAAAATGGAGATTTCCCTTCCCTTGCTGCAATAGAATAGCTTCCTGATTCTTCTCTCTCTGCTTTGGGCAGAATGTTTTTCATTTATAGCTATAACTTTGTACATGTATCAAGTGTGTTTCTCTTCTTTCTCCCCAGCCCAAGTACCCCACTGTAGCTTTACAGAATTGAAGAATGGTGGAATTTGGAAGGGACCTCTAAAGATCAAGTCCAAGCCCCCTGCCAGAGCAGGATCACTCAGAGTAGATCACACAGGAACAAGTCCAGGCAGCTTTTGAAAGTCTCTGGAGATGGAGAGTCCAGCACCTCTCTGGGCAGCCTGTTCAGGCTCCATCACTCTCACAGTGAAGAAATATTTCCTTCTGTTGAGGTTGAACCTCCTGTTTTCTAATTGATGGCCACTGCCTCTCATCCTGTCACTGGCCACTACTGAGAAGAGCCTGGCCCCATCTTCCTGACACCCACCCTTTAGATACTGATAAACATTGATAAGATTTCCCCCCCTCCCCCCCAAGCTAAACAGACCCATCTCTTTCAGCCTTTCCTCATGTGGTAGGTGCTCCAGGCCCTTAATCATCTTAGTGGCCCTGCTCTGGACCCTCTCCAGTAGTTAGGGATTGCCTGTCATGAGCTTTAAAAGCTTAATGAAGGAGGATTTGTCCCCAGTTCTGAATTCTCTCACATTGGGAGTATCAAACTTTGGATGGCAGGGTTCTCTTGAATCACTCACACTTGCCTGTAGTTCTTTACTTCAGAAGATGATGGGACATCCATAGCATTTTGGTGATACCTGGAGAGTCTTCCTTCTCTTTTTAGCATTTAGTGTTGATGCTGTTGGCCAAAAAGCCAACTGTGCTATAAAGCATTCACCCCCTTCTCAGTTTGTCCTCCTCCCCTTGCTGGGACTTGCCTCTCTGCACCTCTCCTGCCTTGCAGAGCTGCTCGGTTTGTCACTAACTATTCAAATCCTATTGCCCAACTTCAGAATCTTGAAAGTTGACATCTCTGTCTGAGCTTATTATCCACTTACTTCCCAGACATGTCTCCAGGGCTAGGTGAGTCCATCTGAGCCATGCCTCAAGTCACCCCCCAGACGTGCTCAGCTGAGCTTCCGGAGCGGGCGCTGGAGGATGTCTGAATTCTGACAGACCAGCCTGGCTTGAACACCTTCATTTTCTGTGCAGATAAACTTTGGGAGCTGGCTATAGACTTTAGGGGAGAGCTTCAAAATAAACAACAAAACAACCACCAACACTGTCATGGTAAACAGCAGCAGAGGTTTGGGGTTGTGTTCCTGGTTATTGCAGTGATTTCTGCTTTCATCTCTTGCTTCAGGAAATGCTGAGTTTCCGAACTTTCTCAAGTGTGAGGGTTGAAAACAATAAGTAATTCAGCCTGCTCTAAGTGTTTAAAGACACCCCTGGAGCATGTTCCTTAATTATACTGGTATTGATTTATAGCTGGTGTTTTCTGCAAGTTTTCTCTCCCTTTGGAGGCTGGTCCAGCAATAAACTCAAGTTCTTTAAGTAAATCTCTTGTGCTTGAACCAAATCTCTTCTCTTTGTGGATAGAGGATCTGTTTCCTAACACAAACTAATTGTTCTCTAGCAGGAGGAAAATCTGCCTGGATCACTGGGCATGTTTTTAGTCCTCTGGAGCAGGTTTAGCACATGGACATCTGTGGTTGGTACTTTTCCATGGCTTAATTGCCTGGCTGCTATTGCTGCTTTATCCCCAGTGCCTGATGTTCTGGTACGCTGTGGTTTGAGATCTAGAAAAAAAAAGCCAAATAAAATACGACCCAGCAGAGGTTCTTAAAGCTTCCTTTGCCAGCCTCACACAATAGTCTCCTGGAAAAATTGTCATGTTGAATTGTTTCACATGTTTTTCAAGTGGAGGGGGAGGGGGAAAAAAGGCATTTCTTATGCAGTTGTTCTGTACCCTGGACTTGGTGTCTTGGATCCTGAGCTGTTGCACTGCGGTGTTTTCCCCCTCCTCCTGTTTTGTTTTTTTTTTACTTGGCTATTCAGGAAGTTCAGATGTCCTGTGAAGGAAACCAGCTACTTCAAGATGTACATTTAGTTTTTAATAAAGATATTTCTAAGGCTTGAGTGTGAAGCACTGAGCAAAATTGGCACATACTGGCTTGTTCCAAGTGACAAACAATCGCTGCTGTAATGGACTCCTGGCAATCTCGTGGTTCAGAAGTCAGAGATTCGTTAAGAGTAAACGTTAAATCATATTTAATACGTTCTGTTCAAGCTTGGTAAATGCCTTTGGAAGTGTTGGTGTGGAGCTGAAGTTCAGAATCGTAGCTGAATTTGAGTGGCTGGGAGAGGAGAGCCCTCAGTCCCAGGGCTCGGGAGTGTTACTAGGAGCAAAGTCACAGACTTCTACCCTGTGACTTCTGGCCTCTGTGACATGGAGTGGTTTGGTACTGGAGGTCATCTGGGGGCTTGGTGTCTTCCTACATAAATTGTTGAACCCCATTTGCATTTCTGATCACAGTTTGGTTGGACTCTGGCTGCTGCCGTTGATGGATGGCTTCAGAATGGCTTGGTAACGCTGAATGTTTGGACTGGGTGCATGGCCACCCTGTGCCACCACTGCTTGTGGTGCAGTCCCCTTCACTACACAGAAACAATTCCGTGTGCACTGTGGGAACTCGTGCTGTTCAGATTACAGGATGGAATTAAATTTGTTAGACTTTATTTCAAGATACTGTTCAGTTAGTGAAGCTGTGGATAGTGATGGAATACTCTGATCTGCCCCGTCCCTTTCAAAGGGACTTGTTTGGGCCTCTACCAGCCCCAACCACTATCCTCATAAACCCACGAATGGAGCAGAGTTGGTTTATCCTGTTTAGACAACTGTTCCATGGCTGGGATGCTGATCACACCAAATTATTATTATTAAAAAAAAAATAAATTAAAAATTGAGTTCCTTCCAACTTTGAGAGGGACTTTTCAGGATCTTTGTTTTGCATAATGACATGAGGTGTCCTGTAAATGCCTTGTCCTGTGGGAGGTCGGGCTGAGCACCTCTTCCTCTTGCTGTCCCTTGCTACGAGGTGGACTCGCAGGTGAGACAGCAGTTCCAGCTCTCGGGATGCAGACTGGGGCACGGTTCCCCCAGAGACTGCAGATAATGCCACTTGGAGTCCTCCTGTCTTAAACTTCCAAATTAGGACTTCTGAAACCAGAACAAAGGGAGAAAAAAATCATCAAAGTCTTTATTTATTTTTCTTCTTCCCTGATTCTTCTGTATGCCAATCACCTCAAAGGCAGCAGCCATTTGGTAGTTGTATTCTGGAGGTACACGAACTGGTTACATGGTCACGAAAAGGCAATCCTGATCTCGTGAGGAAAGGTGCAGGCATGTTTTGCCTTTTGCTACAGACCGTTTTGTCTTGAGAGCAAGTATGTCAGACTTTAATACTTCTTACTGAAGCTAAAAAAAATTGGATTTTATTCTTTTGTGGCTTAATGAAAGGCTAAAAAAACCTGCTGAAATAAATAGTAGGCAGCGAGTGAGCTCTTGGTCCAGCCCAATTCCCTTTTTTTTGGAGGTTTCTCTCTAAATCCAGAGAAAAGCAGCTAACTGTTGAAGTTTTGGGCTGTGGAGACAAGATTGCACGTGCTGCGGAGTGAAGGAAACTTGCCCTTGCAGACTTTCCCATGGATTTGGATTGCCTCAAGTAAGGAGTGGGTACTAAAGATCAAGGAAACTGATACCGTGGAAATAGCTGGCTTTTGAAGCGGAGGCAAAATCAAGAACATGTTTAACTGTTTTAAGACTTTACTGCATACCTGTAATTGTCCAGTTTTGTGGTCTAGAGAACATGGAGTGTTTCTGGGCTTGCTTATAAGGCAGAGGCTCCATACACGGTTGTTGATTGTTCTAAATTCCCATTGTTTTCTTGGCTTTTCTCCCTTGGTATATGTGTCGTCTGGAATCTGATTTGTAGTTGGTGAGGTAACATACGTGGAGCTCTTAATGGACGCTGAAGGAAAGTCAAGGGTAAGTGTTTGAGAGATTTCTTCTGTGGATTTTCTACATGACAAATGTAACTGTACGGTGGCGTGGAACGAAACGCAGTCAGGAAGGTAGAGAGAGAAGCGTGTCCGCTCAGTGGCTGTAACACAGGATTGCTTACAGCTCCTTGTGGGGCGGGGAGGAGGTGGGGCTGGGGCTGGTCAGCAGCGTTAGGGTGCTTTTCCACTGCGTCCAGTTGGCGTTGGCTGTTGGGACGAGCCAGGGACCCTAGCGGCACGGAGAGTGGTGCGGAACATCGACGTAATCCTTGCGGTTTGGGAAACCTCCCTGTAGCGGTTTGCTGAATTGGTAAGGCCAGTGTGCAAGAGCAGGTTCTGTAAACTCAACCCCCTTCCCGTGCCAGTAAAGTCCATTCCTAAATGTAAACGTATCTTGCCTTCAAGAGGTTACCCAAGGCCTTTTTAGTCCAGCGACAGTATCTTACGGGGAGAAAATGAGTAGGAGCAGCACTTAACTGTACCGAAGGATATGGATTTAGGGCGAGAGAATATGGCGAGGGCTTTGCTGTATGGCAGAGAAGAACAGGGCACATGAAGTGTGTGGTATTTTTCTTGGAGAATCGGGACCTAGTTCTGTTCGTTACCACTTCAGAAGCTGCAGTTTAATCCTGTTAACGCCCAACAGATTATATCTTATGGAATTACAAGTATTGAAGGCTTTATTGGGTAAGATTACGTGTATTTTTTGCTGTTAGGGATAACTAATGTGATTTGAGTGTTTAAAAAAAAAAAAAGAAAAAGTTTTGTGTGTTTTGTGCTTTTACTCACTTTATTTCTTCTTTCTTCCCTCCTCCCTGTTACTCGCCTGTGAAATCATCTCGTCAGGGATGCGCGTAAGTTCACTTCTGAATTTCTAGCAAGAAATAAGGAGACTCTTAAAAAATAAGCAACGTTCTTAGATGTCTTGTATCCCCACAGTGTTGTTGAATTCAAGATGGAAGAAAGCATGAAAAAGGCTGCAGAGGTTTTGAACAAGCATAGTCTTGGTGGAAGACCATTGAAAGTGAAAGAAGTAAGACGTGCATCTGTTCTTTCAGTATGTTGAATTTGAAGGTGAAGGGGTAGTTCTTGGTCATGATTTATGGCTGACTCGTTTGCATATAGTAATTGACAAAAGGCAGGGCTTTATCAAAGAGGATTAAAGAAAAACAACCGTCAACTTCTTTTTACGCCTTTCCTTTTACCTTTTCTTTATGCGCTGCTGAACTTGAGCTTGAACGTGATTATCCAGACTAAAATTGATCGGAAGAAGAGGTGCTGATGGTAGCAAGGCAGAACTTGGACAAAGCAAGAGCTTGGCCTTCACTGCAGTGACGTTTTCTTGTGTAGCCATTTGAAGAACAAACCTGCACGAAATACTTTTTTTTCCTTCCCTTTTAATTCTGCACCATAACAAATGTTTTCTCCAAACAATTCCCTACAATAAGCTGGTTTCTTAAACACTTCTGTGATCTGTTGCCATGTTGATGGCTCTGCTATGTTCAACTATACTGTCAGTTAATTCTTAACCACTGCTAAGTTTCAAGTTTTATTCCAGCAGCCTGGAACCTGTGGCTGACTTAAAAGGTCAGTGGAATGAAAGTAAGAAGGGACTCCCTTCAGTGTTAGCTCTGACTGTGCTTTAGGGTATATGAGCTGTGCTGTGCTCTTGGCTAAGCAGGCTTCAGGTTGGGGGGTGAAAGATGTCTGCACAAGATAGAGAATGTGTGTGGAAGGTCTGCCTTTGGTAACCTGCTCCTGGGGCACCTGGGGAGAAGGATGGAGACAGCAAGTGACAGCATTTCTCAAATCCAGAAGGTTTTGTGAGTAATGAATCCTGGGGGCAGCAGCTTGCTCCTGGCCACAGGCTGTCTTCTGGCACCATCAACCTCTGGCTGCCTTTCAAAGGAAAGAAAAGGTGAAATGGAAGGTTAGAAGAAACACCTGGAAGTTGTTGAGGATTTGTCTGAGGGGCCCTAGGAAGAAAAAGTGACTGAGCGTGGGCCACGTCTGGATCAGTTTTCCTGTCAATGAAACACCATCAGTGCTGGAGCTCAGGCTGCCCTTTCGTCCCGGTCCCTGAGCAGAGCTGGCTGCAATTTGCCCAACTCTCCCTCAGGCTGTTGTCATACTGGGCTAGTTTTGCCTATGTGACACAGGCAGAATAGGAATGATGCTTGAAACGGGTGAAGAAGTATTTTACCCCTATTGGTGACTTTAGCAACGCTTAACCAGTTGCCTGTGTGGCTGTGGAATGAATTAACTTCCTGTGGGTGGTCGTTGGCATCAGTTCTGCCAAGCTTTGGTACGTATCTCTCCATGGTGGCTGTCTTGCTGCTGAGGAGCGTGAAGGCCTTCAAGAGACATCACAAAAATTCTGTGGCAGAATAGATAAAGCTCTTGCCTGATCGAAAGGCTTTGGTTTGTATGATGCCCCCCTCCTGGCTTTCTGTTGGAGCTGAACTGGTTTTAAGCAACACCCTATTTTAACAGTGAAATAGGGAATTGAGATTGAGAAGTACCTCGTATTCACTTTAATGTGTTCTCCACCTCAGACTACTCTGATTTTCTGTAGCTGAACCAATCCTGTGAAAGCTGCCCTTTCTCCTGGGTCCAAACCGGGCTATTTAGTCTTAAAATTTGGATCGAGATTAAAATCAACTCAAATAGCTTTTATTTTTAAAGCATCTGTATTTCTGACTGATGAATTCTATTTGACATTTCACTTCCTTCAGCAGTCTTGCGGTGCTGGTGCGTTTCACTCGCTGACCACAATGTGCTGTTTCCAACCGAAGCCACATCAGTTCACCTCGTATTGGTGAAGGTGCTGAGGGTCACTTTGGCACAAAGTGAAGTGACAACAATGAATCTGATTTCCTTCCTTGAATTCTTCATCCTATGCTCGTGTTCTCTCGCATGTCCTCAAATCATAAGATTATGTAGTACCCGGGGGGATGTCTTAAAAGATTGTGGGGTTTTTGGGGGGGGGTTCCAAAGCCAGGGGTGGTGGTGGGGAAAGCATTGCCCAGATTAATCTTTAAATTTTACACGCTGTACCTTGTCTTGTAAAGAAGTCAAAGTGCAAGGTAAATGAATTGTTGTGTTGTTTTGAAGATGCCAAGAATTAGTTGGTGCTTGAAGGGTGCTGGCACCTTGCTTAGAAGAAAATAAATCAGTGGCTGGCGATGCTTTGGGAGGTAGTGGGTTGACATCTGTCGGGAGCAGATAGCCCTGTCTAAAGGGAAGACCCTTCTGACTGCTAGAGTTGTGCCCCTAATCCCCCCCACCCTGTGATGAGCAGAGCACAGAGGGAGCTGAGCGTGGCCGTTGTGTCTTGGCAGGATCCCGATGGCGAGCATGCCCGCAGAGCGATGCAGAAGGTCATGGCAGCTGCTGGTGGAATGGGTATTGGTCCAGGCCCGGGTGGCCCCGGCATGATCAATATCCCACCCAGTATCCTCAACAATCCCAACATACCCAACGAGATCATTCACGCCCTCCAGGCAGGGAGACTTGGGAGCACTGTCTTTGTCGCAAACGTAAGTGCCTTGTCATCTGGGAACGGAACCTCTGGGTCTTAACTGAGTGAATTAGAAGAAAAGCCTCAGACTTTCAGCTCTCCTGCAGTAAATCCAAGTAGTAACTGAACTCTGTGGCTAGCCTTGTTGAGTCTCTGTGCTAGTGAAGCTGGAAACTAAGACGTATCCTCTTTGTTGCGGTCTCTCCTCAGCTGTATTTTTGAACAAAGCCCAGAAGGCTGCACTGGGCTCCGTAGCATTCGTTATGCTGTTTACTTCTTATCCCAGCTCTGCCACAACTCTTTGTTTCTTAAGGTTGGCGAGAGCGGGGCAGGGAAACGTAACAACACAAAAGCTGTTTGGTTTGGGTTTTTATTAATAGAACTCGTTTCTCATATTTCCCATATCACTTGTCTTCCAGTTGGATTACAAGGTTGGCTGGAAGAAGCTGAAAGAAGTCTTCAGCATGGCCGGTGTGGTGGTTCGAGCTGACATACTGGAAGATAAAGATGGCAAAAGCCGTGGGATTGGCACCGTCACTTTTGAGCAAGCTATAGAGGCTGTTCAGGCCATCTGTATCCTTGGGGAGTAACGGGGCACATAGAAAGCAAACAGCACAGCAGGGTGAAAATCTAAACTGGCATAGAACAAGGGAGGATATTGCAGTGTCACAAAGTGGCAGCAGATGGCAAATGTGAGGAAGACAGCAAAAGAGAAGGTCCCTCTTGAAAGAATCGTTGCTGTTTGCTCGGAATCATTAACAAAGGGAGTTCTTTTTCCCAGGTGGATATTTGTATTTCTAGCCCAAATAGTACATTTCTGTCTCTAGGTTGTAACCAGTATTCAAATGAAAATCTGGGACAGTATTTATCTTTTAAATTCTTGGGATGGAGGTAAAGGAGGAAAAGCAGCAGATCCATTTGCAGTGTAGGATGGCTGGACCCTGTCTGTTCCTCTCCTCCCTGTACCCTTACGCTGTACAGGCCGTGGTTTGATTATATATTTAGATAAATACATAAAAATCTACCAAAACCCAACCCAAACAGCAGCAAAGTACAGGTCCTGCTGCATGCATTGTCTCAGCTGGTGGCTATGGTGTGGAAAGGAGGAAAATATTTCCCCTTTTCCCCTCTGAGGTTTCTTTTTCTGTTTGAATGTTAATCCCATTCCTCCCATCTTAAGCCCTGTGGTTTATACAGATTTCATGTGATTCCCTCACGTGGCAGATTGTGAAGTTTGGCAGTTTGATTTGGAGATGTTGAGCTTTAGCCGTTTGAAGTGGAAGAAAAACAAACATGCAGAAGTTGCTGGTGGAACAGTTAAAACACCTAGACTGGTTTAGAGTCACATTTTGAATGAACCTTAATGAACTTTGTCTTAATCAGAAAATTAACTTTTAATTTGTGTTTTAATTCTAAAAAGCCATTTGTTGAATATTCAGTCATTTGGATTTCAAAGCTTTTTATTTTAGGGGAGAAGGCAGGAGGATTTTTGATAACCTGGGAGCTATAAGCTTCAGAAATAACCTGGAGAGCAGTGGTTTTCTGACTCTGTGCCAGGCAGCATTTCAAGGTTTTAGCCTTTTCTGTGCTTGAAAGACGATCCTTAATGAAACTATAGCCATGTTCAATGGGCAGCTGCTGTTTGACAGACCAATGCACGTAAAAATGGTAAGTATGTTCCAATTCTTACTGCTTTTTTGAGCGGGTGGTTGGGCTCCTGATTTTGGATGCTGTGTGGTTTCAAAGTTGGGTCAAAATCCTGGGAGGGGGAAGGAGGGAAATGTGTGATTTGCTTAATTCCTAATGATGTCAACTCATCAGGGAAGGTTAATTCTGATCATTTTGCTGATAGGCAGTGATAATTACAGTGAAGATTGCTCTAGCTCTACACTTCTGTGGTTTAATTTAATAAAAACAATGGGCAAGAAATAGTTTTTCTTTTCTCAAAAACTTCAATGTCTTGAATTGTGTTTAGGACGAACGAGCCTTTCCCAAAGGAGACTTCTTTCCTCCAGAGCGACCCCAACAACTCCCTCGTAAGTCTCTCCTCCATGATTGAACATCTTACCTCTTTTATTTTGTGATTCAGCAACTGGGGCCTGATCCCAGCCCCAGTAAGAATCTGATTTGAACTTGGAAAAGTTGGGATCCAAATGGTCTAAATAACATCAAAGGGGGAGGGGGGGAATAGTAAAGAAGAGCTGCTCAGTCTTGGTTTGTTGGGTTTGTGGCTTGTTTGGGTTTTTGTTTATTTTTTTGATACTACTTTCAGCTCATAGCTAGAAGCTTGTCTTAAAACAGCATCCCATTCATGTTCTCAAGGCTTCCAAATCTCGCAGTTGCAATTGAAAGACTCCGATGCTTTGTCAAACTACAATTAATAGTGGGATTTAATGCAAAGACTCCGATGCTTTGTCAAACTACAATTAATAGTGGGATTTAATGGAAAGCTAATCAGTCAGTAGGGAAAGTGTGCCTCCATTTACCTGATGATATTCTGGGTATCTGATGTTTTCCCTTTAATTGAAAGGGTTGACTTGAGGACCTGAGAATCTTCCGGGTCTTCCAGATTCTAAAGCAGATCTTATCAATGTGTATCAATATCTGAAGAGAGGAGGTAGAGAAGAGGGGACCAGGCTCTTCTCAGTGCTGCCTGGTGCCAGGGCAAGAGGCAGTAAACAAACTGAACCACAGGAGCCTCCCCCTGAATATAAGGACATCTTGAGGTGCTCAGAGAGCCTAGGGAGTCTCCATCCTTGGAGAGACTCCAAAGCCCCGTGGACGTGGTCCTGGGTGACCAGCTCTGGGTGACTCTGAGCTGGTGGGGTTGGAGCACATGATCTCCAGAGGTCCTTTCTAACTTCAGCCACCCTGTGGTAAGATACTAAAAGTATTGAAGGAGTCTGGATTGGGATGGAAGAGGTGGAGGTGGGAGGGGACAGGCTTAGTTTGTTTAAATACAGCAAGAATGTAAAGCGTGGCTGTTAATGTAATTCTTAATTCAGCCAGTTGCTATTTTTTTAGGAACCAAACTCATGTGCTGAACACGCACAATTTTAGTGATCAACAATCAATCCATCCCTTAATTAGTTCACTTTTCTGTGTATCTGTCAAGCCTTCTACAGCAGCAGTGTTACTGATGGGGTTTGTTGCTGCCTTGGCTTTCTATAACATTAATGCCTCGTTTTCAAGAGGAAAATCCTGGGGTTCCAGTTCAATTATCTTTGCACAAAACTTGACAAATACCAACAGAAGCCTGTTTGTTGGCCTCTACTGGGGCAGGGAATGGGGTATGTTTTGTTGTTTTAAAACAAGCTTCAGTGCTTCTTGTGTTTTATGCTGAGCTGTAAACGAGGAAGTCCTCTTCTCGTAGGCCAAAAATGCCGTGAAGCTGTTGTTTGATGCAAGTGCAAGCAGAGAACACTTCCTTCCTGATCAAAAACAATCTGAGGGGTTTTTTTTTTTTGTTTGTTCTTCTTTCTTTGGACTGGGGAATCCGTAATTCATTTGGGTTGAGGAAGAATTCAAAATGATGCCTGGGGATGATCTGTTTTGTTTGCTCAGAGAAGAGGCTGGCTGTGTGCTCTGAATTCTATAGGTGGCTATCAGAACGATAGGTTGAACTTTGTGGTTAAATTCTTACCTACAAGGTAAGAAGAACCTTGGCAAAGGTGGAAACGAGTCATTTGTCAATTGAGGGTGATATTGTGCAAAGGTTAGAAGATCTCAATACTAAATTGCCCACTTGATTCTCCTTAGATTGAGGAGTTGCACAAAATTAAGCAGTGTTCTAGCCAGTTATTTTTCAGGAGTCAGCTTAAAACCAACCAAACAAGTTTTCTCAGTAGTAAGATGGAAAACAGATCAAATAAGAAAAATTACTTGAGAGAGTTTTGAGAATATTTCAAGACACATCTACTCTGGATTTAATTGACACTTTCATGCTTTAAGTACACACCCCACAGTGGGAACACAGCAAGCTTTTTGGAGAATGGAAGTCAATTACTTAAGAATAAAACTTGCTGTTTTGTCAAACTATGGAAAGAAGGCTTTTTTGATATCTGAATATTTTCTTCAGATGGTCTTGGTGGTATTGGCATGGGATTAGGACCTGGAGGTCAACCTATTGATGCAAATCATTTAAACAAAGGCATGGGAATGGGCAACATGGGACCTGGAGGTAAGAAGATTACTCCTATGCTTTTGTTTCATGAGAGCTTTAAGCTGTGTAGAAGGTAGATAGCTTTGTTTTGCCTACACAAAAAGTTCAAGTGTCTCAGGAGTGTTAAAGCCAAATGAGTTTTTGTTGAGCTAAGTAATGAGCTTGATAATGGAAACTTGAATTTAACCAACTGCTCCATTTTATTTTTTTTTCACTGTGGTCAAGGCACAGCTCTCATTTTCTGACTCTTGAGCATGAGCAGCAGACACTGCAAATAGACATTAAACTTTGAAAACCATCTGTCACTTTTAACACCTATTAGTGGGCTTGCAAATCTTTGTTTAGGACGTGTTGAAATAGCACAAGTTTTAAAGAGCCACCTAAAAAGTAGCACACATTCAGCTTTCAATTTCTAAATGCCAATGGGTTTCTCCCCTTTGCTGCTTTGTTTGTGTTTTTTTTTTCTGAGAAGGAATGTTGCGGTCTCCTCAGAGTTATCCCATGTAAGCTCTTCGGTCCGAACCACGGACGCGTTGTGTGGTCTCTGTTTTTACAGCCAAGCTAATGGCTGAACTTCTGTAGAGTTAACATCTGCTATATAAAGCTTTCTCTTTTATTTTGAGGAATGGGAATGGAAGGCATGGGCTTTGGAATGAATAAAATGGGAGGTAAGCTGTGTTTTGTTTTGTTTTTTGATGTGTCTATAGCTTGGGCTATAAAGTCATGTGAAGTTGGCCGTGTGTGTCTAGCAGCTGTTTGTGCTCTTTGAAACAGTCACCAATTTAGTACTAACTTGTTCTTTTTTTTGAGTATTACTAAACCTGCTGTAGGTTTATGGGGAGGGGTTAACACCTCAGATAAATCACGACCAGTGGTGGGTTTGGTTTTTTGTTGTGTGACTTGTTAAAATTGCCCTTGGTTGAGGAGATAGGAAATGACCGAGCTCTGGCCAAACGTGGGGTTGTCAGTCTGTGATGCGGAGTCGTCTTGGTGCCTGTGGAAACATTCTGGGAAAGCAGCTTGTGTGGGTGAAGTGCAGTGTTAAGTTGAAATGAGTTGCTAAAGAATCCCTGCAAAAAAAAATAAATTCTTTCTTTCAGGAATGGAAGGTCCTTTTGGTGGCATGGAGAACATTGGTCGCTTCCCAGCTGGGATGAACATGGGCCGGATGAGTGGTAGGCACTGGGGGTCTTTTATTTTATTTTTTTGTGTGTATTCAACTCCTGACTCGTGTTTTCTGGAGGGGTAGCACTGGAGAGACTCTCTAGACTGGTCCTTCTCCCCTTAGTGGAAAAACGAAATGCTTACAGCTGACGTGGCATCCACAAGTCACTCGTGGCCTCTGAGCTGCAGAAAACAAGTGATTCCTGGAGTCTGCCTTGAAGGACTAGTTTAGAAAGAGAGAAACTGTCTGTTCACCAGAAAGGCTTCTCCAGAGCAAAGCAGCTGCTTTGTCCATGTTGAGCAGAGTCCTGCTTCTTCTTGGGGTTTCTTAGTCTCAAAAAGAGACGATAAAATGATCAGGAGAACATGATAAAGATCTTGCCCTGCTGTTAATCTTTAAAAATGATGCCCATATACAAATATTTTTGGGAGTTGTTTAGACTGAAATGAAACTGAATCTTTTCAGAGATGGATCGTGCCATGGGTGGAGGATTTGAAAGAGAATTTGGAAGAAATGAAATGGGAATGTCTCGTAGTTTTGGAGAGACCTTGGAGAGAGGAATAGGTGAGTACACCAAGCCAAGCACTTCTGCTTTTCATGCCCAAACTGCACATAAAATCATGTGGGGTTTGTTAAATCAAACCAGACTGTATTTAATACATATTTGCTGTAGCAGTTTGGTTTTGCTCAAACTCCTGTGGGGCTGTGCAGTGGAATTACAGATGGGACAGGAACCTTCTGACAACGTCAGTGTACTGCCCCGTGTCTCAACTTAACACTAAAGTTCCACGTGTCTGCGTGGCAAAGAGGGAGGTTCTTCATGATCACAGAATCATTAAGGTTGGAAAAGACCTCCAAGATCATCAAGTCCAGCTGCCTACCCGATGTTGTCATGACCACTAAACCATGTCCTGAAGTGCCACGTCTGCATGTTGGGGTTTTTTTAACACCTCCAGGGATGGTGACTCAAAACTAAATCATTCACAGCCCAAAACTAAAACGTCACTAAGTGTAGACTGGGGACTAAACAGCAGGGAGGAGAAAGATGGTGGAACCTTAATTTCCTCCCAGACACGTTAGGAATCTGATGTAGCCTTGCACATCAGCTGCTGGAAGAGGCAGCTTTGCTGTGCAGCTTGTGTGGGACTAAAGCCAGTGTTCTTCTGGTGGCCTTTCCCTTTGAACCTCGGAGGGGAGAAGGCTGATTATCAATACAGCAAATAACTCAGTGTCACACATTCCTTGAGCTGAGCAAGGAGAGGACAGAGCTGTTCTTGCTGTAGAGCTCTGAGATTGCAAATTGTGCTGTGTGGAGAGATCCAGAACTCAAAGCATTTTTAGTGTCTTCTGGGAGCATCTGTTCCCTGCGAGCACAGCTCGGTTGAGCCAGTTCCCCAGATTGCTCTGTTATTGCTGTGCTCTGTTCATTTGATTGAACTTAAATTCATTTTCAAAGGAAGTGAACTGCAGTAGGCTGCAGGTGCAAGTCAGGTAACTATAAAATTGGATTTTATATGCAAGAAAAAAATTATTAAAAAATAAAATAAAATATCCTTACCTTAAAGTTGCAGAGCAAATAGAGCCTTCAAAAACCTCAAAGCACTTAAAGCAGCAATTCAGTTATGGTTACTCACTGCTGCTTGGGTTTTTAAATATATATCATAAGGCAATAAAGAGTTTTGAAGGAGATAATCTTGAAATAGATAAGCAATATTCTGCATTAAAACACTTTGAGAAAAGATCAGAGGAAGACTGGGGAAAAAAATATATATTTTTAGCCTGTCAGCTTTGCTGGCAGTTGTCCATTTTTGAAGTGGCACTGGTAAGATACTAAATGTGTTGTTTTTTTAGTGAAAACAAAATCCTGCCCCTTCCTGCTGCTCGTGTAACATCATCTCAGCAGATTGCCCAGTGACTCTGGAAATATTGGGCTGTTTCAGTAACGAAATGCTCAAACCTGCAGGATTTCTGGAGCAAAGCTAAATCCCAGTTATCTCAAAGTAGGCAGATCTCCCTCCCCCCTCCCAATTTAGAGTTAAATTTATTTTCTTAATGACAAAACCACACCATGTAATAACCAGGAGTTGGCTTTGCCTGCCCAGGATTGGCCCTTTTCTGGGAGACACTCAAACATGCACAGTGCTGCTGGCTTTCAGCTGAAGAAATACTCAATGTTTCATGCTGGGTTTTTTTCTTAATGAAAAAAAAAAAAAGCCAACTAGTGTGTACAAGTACAAATGTCACATAACCCAACACCATTTGATGTTGTTTAAGGTACCACTGAAGTTCAAAACCCCAAAGCAGGATGAGTAGTGCTTGTAAATGTGGTTGCTTTAGCTTAGGATCATTTTAGGACCACATCTCTTGTTTCTCTGTTAAATATTTGTAGATAACTTAAGCGTGTGTTTCCTTCAAGGTTTTTTCCCCTCAAATAGGACTCAACTCAACGTGATGTATTTTTTTTTTCCAGTGCTGCAGCAGTGAATTTGATTTGGTAGATAAACTAAACGACTTCATACCATAGCAAAAAAAAAGCCTAAACTCCAGGGAGGGAGGGATCCTTTTCCTGCAGGAACTCAGGGGGTAGGGTGTTGGAAGTAGATGATCTTTAAGGTCTCTTCCAACCCAAACCATTCCAGGACTCTGCAGCAGAGTCAGGACAGCTCAGTCAAGGGATTTCACGTAGCAGATGGAGGAGCACTTGCCTTGTTTTATGGCACAGGCAATCTTTTTGTATTGCTTTCCCCACAAAAAGGCCCAGTGTCCTTTGTGAATTCACAGCTTCCATTCTGCTGTGGTTCTTGGGTGGAATGTGCTGTTGTCTTATCGCCAGAGCTCCAAGAAGAGGGCTCTTAGTTTTGAGGAAGCTTTTCTTGTGCAAGTCTCTCCCTGGCTCTGCAGCAGCAGCCTCTGAGCTGCGTGGCAAGAGGAGGCTGTGATTTCATTCGTCTTCCAAGCAATCTGGGCTGTCAGTTCAGTTACTGGATTACTGCTCTTGCTGCATAATCCCCAGTGCACTGCCTGGAACAGCTAAGATTTGTTTTTTTTAAAGTACCCCTTTGACCACCTGATCTTCTCCACACTTTGCATATACCTAAAAAAAAAAAAACAGTAGAGAGAAGTTTTGGAGACTTTGGTTTTTTTGTGCGTACAAGTGTTAAGCTCCTTAGCAAAGGGATAAACTTTCCTCTATCCCAACTGCAGTCTGCTGAGGTGACTGCTCCCTTAAATCCCGTGTTGCAGTCATGATGGTCTGTCATCAACAACAGGCCTCCTCATTTTCATCTGAAAGAAAACTTTGCTTGTATTCTGCAGCCAGAGAACACAGGGCTGCTTCTCTGAATGGTGGTAAAGCTCAAAGCTTTTCAGTCATGTGAGCCTGCATTAGGCTGTCTGTTCTCTTTCCTTTTTGGCCCCGTGTAATAACTGATCATCTGTGTGTTGTGTTCCAGGTGGTGGAAATGCCAGCATTCCTGGGATTGAGAGGATGGCACCTGGCATTGATCGTATGGGCTCGGGCATAGAAAGAATACCTTCTGGGATGGGGCACGGGATGGAGAGAGTAGGGTCAGAAATAGACAGGATGGGCCTCGTTTTGGATCGCATGAGCTCCAACGTGGAGCGGATGGGGTCAGGAATTGACCGTATGGCCCCGCTGGGGATCGATCACATCGCTCCCAACATCGAGAGGATGGGCCCGGCTATCGAGAGGATGGGCTCTGGCATAGAGAGGATGGGCTCTGGCATAGGCTTTGGGATCGAGAGGATGGGGGCTGCCATCGACCGCGTCGGCACCACCATGGACAGGATGGGCTCGGGCGTGGAGCGGATGGGCTCTGGCATGGATAGGATGGGGATAGGCATGGAGAGGATGGTCCCTGCTGGAATGGGAACCGGAATGGGTCAGGTGATAGAGAGGATGCCTGCTGGCTTGGATCGTATAGGTGCCACTCCCATGGAGAGAATAGGAATAGATCGGATGGGTCCTGCTAGCATGGAGAGGATGGGCTTGGAGCGCATCGGAGCCACTAATATGGAAAGGATGGGCCCTGCTATGGGGCAGGGCATGGGAGCAGGCATAGATCGGATGGGACTTGCAATGGGAAGCAATTTTGAAAGAACAATGGACATGGAACGTGGAAACTTTGCAGGCAACTTTGCAGGCTCCCTTGGAGGAACTGGAGGACCTGCAGCTGGGGTGGCCAGAAAAGCCTGTCAGATATTTGTGAGAAATGTGAGTAGCCTTCTTCCTACCTCCCCTTCCCAGCTCCTGAACTTAATTGGTCCTGATTTGTTGATCTTGTCTGTGCTTGGTTGGGTCCAAACGTCTCATACGGGGTCAGATTTTGTGCGTTGAAGCTGTAAGAGGGGAGGAGCTGCAGCTATAAATGAAGGTGCTGAACCGTGGCTGGCCCAGGATGGGAAAGATGTTTTGAAGAGCTGGCAGAGCATGCAGGTTGGCCAACAGCTCCTCAGTAACGCTCTGCTCTTCTCTTTTCACAGCTGCCTTTTGATTTTACATGGAAAATGCTGAAAGATAAATTTAATGAGTGTGGTAAGTTTGCTTTAATTCACTATAAATTCTCAGTAATTAGCGGTGATAAACTCCTGTTTCTGTGTCCCTGACACTGGTACCTTCACTAAAATATCACTCAGACTTACGAGCTCTTTAACAGTGACAAGTGGTGTGGGAGTGTTTACCATCCCTGGCTGTACCAGCAACAACTCTGCGGGGCGGGGAAGAAATCACAGCCTGGCCATCTGATAACTCCCTCTGCACATGCTGCTTCTAAGCCTTTGTGACCTTCTCCACCTCAGGGGCTGGGTTTCTCCTGTCATAGCCTCCTGGTAGTTGCAGAAAGAGATAAGGGAAGTCCTGAACTGATAAGGGAACTGCTGGAAAGCACCTGCATGCACTCGTTCCATCTAATGAGTGTAGTTGTCTGGGAAGACTGGCCTGAAAAAAAAAAATAAATAGAAGAAATTGTGAGTTCAGTTCCTGACTGAGGTGGTGCTGAAGAGCTCTGGGCAGTCCTTTCAGGGCGGTGGTGGCTCTGCCCACACCTCCCTCCCCAGTATCTTGTGCTGCTCGTTTGGTGGCAAAGCCCAAGGCCCAGCCTGGCCAGCTGTGGTGTGAAGCGTGTGCTGGCAGGGTGGGCAGGGCTCGTTGCCGTGTGCTGTGCTCTGTTGGGCTGCATCTGATGCTGCTGTTTGAGTGAGAATTGGGAGAGCTGCTTTGAATCAATTTCCCTCTCAAACCGAGAATGTTTCTTCATAGATTCAGACAGGTTTCAGTTGGGAGGGACTTTACAAGGTCATTTAGTCCAACCCCCCTGCAGGGAGCAGGGCCATCTGCAACTAGAGCAGGGTGCTCAGAGCCCCAGCCAACCTCCCCTGC
>WTSP01014420.1:0-11513 GCA_025331215.1 Actenoides lindsayi | reverse complement strand
TCTTAAAATTATAGGTTGTTGGCATATAGTCCGGTCCGCTTCTCTAAAAGCTAAACTCACTATAAACAGCCCCTTTTCCTAACTGGAATATCATTTTCCAGCATCCTTAAAGCTTCGGGAGTAAAACCCAATTGGGCGGATGGAACCTTCTGGCCCCTTCTGCCAGAAATGAATTGACAACCCCGAGCGTGCAAAACCCCATTCAATATGGACAAGGTCAGTGGGGTGGATAGGGCCCAAAGCCTGGTGGGTGCTTGCTTCAAACACTAAAAGCTGTAATGCTTCATCATGGGCCCAAATTACTCTTTTTCGCAGTAGGTCATATAAGGGCCATGCAATTATTGCAAAGTCCGGGATATGTTTTCTCCAAAAGACCAATAATCCCAAAACATGCTGCAGCTCTTTTTTATTTTCTGGTATCTTTACCTGATCTAGAGCTGGGAGAGTATCCTGAGGAATACAGACTGATTCTCCTTTCCACCATATCCCTAAAAATTTCACCTCATTTGCAGCAACTTGTATTTTTTTCCTCGGGTATCTGGAGCCCCAGGGACTTTAAGCGCTGTATAATCTTTCCCTGTGTCACCCGTATTGGAATAATTTGATCACCCCCAATCAAAACATCATCAAGGTATTGATTAACTCCTGGTTCCAGGGGAATTTGAGCTAACTCTTGTGCCAAAGCGTGACGTGCTAAGGTGGGAGAATGTTTCTAGCCCGGAGGGATGCGAGTGAAGGTGCACTGCTGTCCCTGTCCTGGGCAGGCAAAGCGATCACGGTCTGCCTCCTGCAGGGGAACCACGAAAACCAGCTCTTTCACATCAGTTGTGGCCATCACCAGATGAGCTTGTTCCTGACTAAGTGAAATCAGCTCAGCTAAGTTAGGCACTGCCGCTGTCAAGGGGCCAGTGTTAGCGTTGAGTCGGCGGTAATCTATGGTCAGCCTCCACTTCCCATTTGGCTTCCGCACTGGCCACACTGGGGAATTGTGCGGGGAGGGGGTGAACATGAAGATTCCCTGTTGTTTAAGATCCTCAATGACAGGGGCTATTCCTTCTCAGGCACCTAATAGCAGCGGGTACGGTTTCACATGAGTAATCTTAGGGCAGGTACTGCTTGCAGCGGGTGCACTTCTGTCCAGGGCATTTCAGTTAATTTTCTGATCTGAGGGGTGCCGAAGGACCAGGAATTTCCCTGTGTGTCATACTGCTGTCTGCCCTTCAATACATCTCTGCCCAAAAGGTTTGTCGGGAAAGGACCCACTGCAACCTTGGTGTTAACTGGGTCTTCTTCTCTAGGTAACCATAATGTTACCAGGGCTAAAGGTACTGACCGAGTTTTCCCCAATGCATTTAAGATAATTAGATTTTTTTAGATGAAGCAGAAATTCCACACTGCTCTGCCTCAGTTTGCATCAGTGCAGTAATTTATGCCCCCATGTCAATTAAAAAGATTACTGGTTTTTTTTTTCATGGTCCTACAGCCACTGTAATCAATAAATCCCCTCTTCCATTTAAAGTGAGTTGGTTTATAAATATCCATCCTCCATTCCCCCCCTCACCTCTGGGGAACGGAGGGTCTAGTTTCCCGACACCTTCTTTTCTTTATCAGCTTCTCCCCCAAGGTCTATCAATGGTGGGGCACTAGTGGTTGGTTCAAAATTAACTTTCCTCTCCAACCATCTTTGCACAAGTTTTTCCAGTTTCTGGGTTGGAAGCCCATCCATTAGCTCTTGGAGAATGCCCCTCTGGAGTCCCAGTTGCCACCATCCCTGGCGACTTAGGGGAGTCCCTCTGGCAGGATCATTACGACAGATCAGTTTTCAGACCCCGACTGCCTTGGACCGGTGCCGACCATCCATCACCCTTTCCTGCTGCTCATACAGCCCTGGGGCTGGGTCTGTGCCAGCATCCTCCCACAGGACCAGATTTGCTCCCAGAGTTCATCAGCTCTTGGGCTACTTCCCCCCCCATGACCACAATTTCTTTCTAGACCTCCAGTGGTCAGGAGTTACTGTTCCTTCTAAAGCGGCTGTAACTCTGTCTGCTACAGGGGTATTTTGTAACTTCCCCCGTAGCTGGATCGCGATGGGTGTTAAAGAATCAGGGAGCCCTCGGATCAGGGGGTCATCCCTTCTGGCTCCACAGGCAACATCACTGGGGATCCCTGGTGAGGTTTAAGCTCCTTATCATACATCATCTGCAAACAAGCTGCCTTTTGCACGCTTTCTGCCAGTACCTATTAAAGCTATGGGGTCTCCCCTCTCCAAAGGGTTCAGTCCCCCAGCCCAGTACGCTGCCCTCTGCATCAGAGACCATGGGGCACGATGATTGCCAGTAGTTAGAAACACACCCAGCCCCCAATATCCTTCTGCTTCCTTCTCTGACAACAAGATTCCATCTCCCCCTGACAACGATACTCTCCAGACGTACTCTGTTTCAGAGTCCTTTGAAGTCCTTGCAAAATCCTCCTTCAATTTTGCGAGCTCAGTCGCTGTATCCGGAACCTCTTTAGTAACAACTTGGGGACGATCGTCAATTGTTCACTGGAACTCGTACAAATACTCCATCTTAACCAGGGGATACACATGAGGAGGATTTTCTACTGTCTCTTTTGCTTTCTGCAAATCCTCCTGAGGATAGATTTGCCTAATTCCTCTCTCTTCCAACTTCACCTCTACCTCTGCAAATGAATCACTCTCCTTCCACAGTTCTTTCAGTGCTCCCTTTAATAAGACATTCTGGTTTCTTTCTTCCTCTAACGTTTGTTTGGTTTCTTCTAACTGCTCTTGTAGTGATTTAACTGCCAGTTTCAGGGATTCTATGACAGCATCCTTTTGACCCAATCTCTGTCTCCTATCTTCCACAGCCACTGCCAAACTCGCTCCCAAAACTGCACAAATTATGGGTTTTCCCTTCCCAGGCTTAACTTTAGCTTCCTTCTGCAACACCATTATCCTATCCACTACACTCATTGGAACCAATGATCTTTTGCCCATTCTTGCCCTTGGGAAGATGAGCAGGCACAATATATTCCCCAAAAGTCATTCAGTCTATCTAAATCCCTGTTCAATGGATTCATGGGGAAAGGATCATAAGCATCTCTAGGTGTACAGGCACTCATTTCAACAAAGAGGGGGTTATTTCATCCTGAGAGGGCCACACAATCAATTCTCTACCAGTATTCCCCTGTTCACTCTCAGGAGGTCACACCTTAAAATTTTTCTTGAGACTCATCTCTCACTCAGTTCTGTCACTTCGTCCTTCTCCGGCTGTTTTCCTCTCAGACAAACAGAATCACGGATCCAGACTCCGCACTCTCTTTGTACCAATGTACATCTCACACACTCCCAAGAGTCTCTTATAAAGCAGCTGGGCACTTTCTGTTTCTCCAAGAATCCTCTCCGTGACACCAATGAAAGATGTCGCGTGCTGGTCACAGACCAGAGCGAGATTTTGCTCGTATTCTCGGGAACAGAATTGAGACTCAAAATGGAGTCAACTGCCAAGTGACTTTATTTGCCCGACAAAAATTTTGCAAAGCAGAGAGAGAAAGGAAAGAAGGGAAGAAAGGGGTCAGTTGCAATAGCTACCACCACGGATCTGTGGTGTCCCATCAGTCTGATTTGTTTCCAGGTCCGGTGGGAGAACGTTCCGTCCGATGTTGGTGGTTCCTATTCTTTTATCAGGACCGTTCTGCTTATCCACACCCACTACCTGGTGGTAACACACATGCCCAACACCCTCTCTGAGGGGTCTTAGGTGGTATTCAGGGGTCTCCAGACCCCTGGGTGTTCCAGGCCCCGGGTCTGGGCTCGTGCGTAGGAGGGGGGTTGCATTTTTCGAAACTTCTGACTTGTGGTCCAACCGTTATCCAGTTTGGGGTTTGCAGTCTGTCCACACTGATAGGGCACCATCTCTGACAAACCATTGTCCAGTTTGGGGTTTGCAGTCTGTCCCCACTGATACAGCAATGTTGAGGTGTACACTACACCACCTCTGTCACCATCTCTGACAATAGTGGACACAGATGATGATTGATATGCAATTAGGGTTGTAGCCTGTTTCTGAAATAAACTCTAGAGCATTCAGAAGTGTTAATGATACTGTAGTAAGTGCATGATGTAACTGCATGGGTTAAATCATGTTGTAATGATTTTGCTTTGTTGAATATTTTTCTTAGGTTTGGATCCTATAAAGATGGACATAATTATGAGCATATTCATCACTTTCATATGAGCACTCCTAAATATTTTAAACAGGGAACTTAGAATGAAAAAAATAACGTATTGTTGGGACTAACAAGAAAGGTTTTTTTCCTTGAAGCACAACTGGCAGCCAAAAAGCCTACATTGTTTAAGGATGCGCAACTCCTGTGCTGCATAACACTGTGAATGGCTGTGTAATAGTTGGTGACTCTTCATTTGATGAGTTGTCATCACCGGGAGAGCGGGAAGACGTCTGCATTTTGATCAACCGATACCTGCCTGGGACAAATACCTGCCTTGTACACAACAAAGCAAGGGTGGGAACTTGCTTTGGCAATAACTTCTGCAGCTTTTTTGAAGGCATCCTATATTGTGCTGTTTCCGAGTTGAATGTATCTACGCACCTTTTCTTTAGGATCCACATATGACCCCTTTCCTCTCCTTATTTGAGTTCATTGGAACAATCATGAACAAGGAATTTCAGCTGACTTCCATATTTTTTTGATGTCTGAGGCAAAGCAAAATAATGTGGTAGTGTCGGTAACCTGTTGATATATGCTGCACTTTGTCCTGCTGCTATTGCAATAAAAAGCTTGGCCTTGGGTTTCTCAAAATTGGAACGGGACTAGTGTGTGTGTTAATTGGGAGATATGCAGTAACTGTGTTTGAAGTGTGTGCTTTTTTGACTTACTGAAACAGTATTTACATCCGCTGCTTCTCCAGATTTTATTCTCAAAATAGTTTTATTAGAACAATCTGCAGATTATTGATTTTTCATAATATTGGAGAAAAGGTGGTGACTTTTACAGACTTTTTTTTTAACAGGACTTGAGATACTGCCATGTTTTTGCAAAGGGATGAGTAAAGTACCTCTGCATAGTCATTGTTGTGAGATGCTTAGGTGAACACACTGCAGAAGACTTAAAAACAATCATGCTCAAGACAACAAGGTCTGAAGGGAGGAAAGTTGATTGTAATGTTTATTTTAAATGAACTGTAACAAAACCAAAAAAATGCATTGTTCCTTTGCTAGCACTACAGTTCAGTGGGACTAAATAGAAGTGGGGCATTTCATTGATCTAGGTGCTGAATTACCTACTATGTAACACGATCTAAAATGTTGTGTTTCCTCGGGGTGTCTTGGCAATTTCTTATGCTTAACTCCTGTTCCTTCAGTATATGTGCAGAGCTTCCCTTAAACAATGAGGACACCTTCAGTCCTGTCCAAAGGAAGTTTTGTGTGCATGAGAAACATGTTAGATGGTTTGTTTAAATGACCCTCTCAACTTGGAAACTGCATTTGTGATGTTGGTATTTAGTACTGTGTGTCTTTCTAGTAATACCTAAATGTACTGTATCTGAAAGGAATAGGACATAGAAGGAGAGAATGGTTCAGGTTGGAAGGGACCTTAAAGATCCCTGCCATGGACAGGGACACCTCCCACTAGACCAGGTTGCAGGAAAGACAGTAGTGGGGTTTTCTTCATCCTCTAATTCTCCACCACGTGTTCTTGAGAACAGCTTGAGCATACTCAATTTTATTGTTTCTCTATGTAAACAAATACAGGTTGTGTCTTTATCCAGGGTTTCTTGTTCTGTGAAGTCAGGTAACTGCTGCCATCACTAAGCTGGTCACTTGTCAAAGTTTAGAGGCTGGGCCAGCCTCTGGATGGATGACAGATTGTTCTCTATTTAACCCTCTCTCTTCCCAAAGGGGAAGAGAAAGGGCCTAAGGGAGAGAGACTTATTGATTAGAAAAGATAACTAAAACAAAGCCAGTAGATGACAAAACCAATATTGAACCCAGCTCCCCTGATGGCAAGCATGTCACTGTCATCACTGATGCTGTGGAGCAGGCAGTGGGGAAGTCCCAGACTGGACTCAGTGGCAGACAGGAACTGGGTTTTGAAATTGAATTCGAGAACTGTATTCAGGAACACATGGATCAGGATTGAAGGCAGAACAGACAGACTACTCCTTGGACACCAGCCCTTGAAGAAGAGAGCTTGACCCTTGTGATCCCTCAGCTTTATACCGAGTATGCCGTATATGGGCTGGAATCCCTCGTTGGTCAGTTTGGGGTCACCTGTCCTGTCTGCTCCTCCCCACAGCTGCAGTCTTTTACTTTCTGCACCTCCCAGTATGGTACACAAGAATTAGCAGTGACCTTGGTCTGCACACCAATCCTTGGCAGTAACTCCAAACATCGAGTGTTACCACTTCTAGCAGCAGACACTGTGAAAATACGCTGTTAACTTCAGACAGTGCCGTTAGTTAGAAGAGACTGAACTGAGAAGTGAAATCCCTGATTAGAATTGCTCCATTCTAACTGAAACCAGAACATCACTTCATACTGCTCATTGTCATTTTGCTCCCTTGTTGTTAGAACTGTGTTTCTGAGAGGTAAACACTTCACCAATCTTTATGGACAGAAAATATTTGACAGGAAGGTACTTGAGGAATATATAACCACCACAAAGCCTGACTCTGTTACAATTAACCAGCCATTGTTGAACGACTTTGCTTCTCACCTAGAGGTGCTGTGTTTGTCTTTACAAGCCCAAGGGAGTCTAATTAAACATTCCAGTTTAAATATCCTTTAGGTAGGATGTGAAAGCCTCTGAACTTGTTTTCTTTGTGACTCTGCATCAGGACAGGATATATTAGGTTTCAGAGTGGTGGGACTGACTTTCTTGCACTTTCAGCAGTTTTCTTCTGCAAACACCAGCAGCCCCTGTCTCTCCCTTCTCCCAGCTTGCAACAGCAGCTGGCACTGGCACCAGTGCTGCACAGCAGCTCGAAGTATCCTCGCTTCTTTGCAGCGTGCTCTCAGTCTCTCTCTGCCACAGATTTGCCTTTTCCTAGCCCGTACAAAACATAATACTATCTTGCCACATTACTTCACATTTTCCACAGGCTGACTCTGCAAACACGTTGTAATGTGAGCAGTTCATTCATGTGAGATGCAGGAAATGATACTCATAAAAAGACTGAAAAACCTGTATTTTTTTAACAATTAACAAATAGAATCAAGGTAGTTTTCAGGAAGTCGGACACCAAAGCATGACTTGCATAACAGATCAAACTGTGTGTCCTCTCTGTGTAATCTTCAAAGTCTGTGAGCATACTTGGATGGCTTCTCACAGGATTTAGAAAAGTTTGATTCACTAGAAGTGTTCACATAGACGTTGAAGAAATCTAAAGTTTGAATATTCTCTTCTTCTGAGTAGCTTGTGTAATTTAATGTTGGTGGATCCATGCCTCATAATGCCTAATACCAGAAAAGGCTGCATGCAAAGGTGATGAGTAGCAAGTATTTGTTGACATTTGCATCATTTTGTCGGAATGACTGAGAAAAGCTATGATCATGAACTGATTGTATACTGCTTCTACTGCTGCGGTTTGAATTGGGAAGCTCAAACTACACTTTGCCCTTGAATCTGCACCCTGATCTAATCTTCTGCATCTGGCTAGTTGAGAAAAATGTGCGATACATCTCTCAGTTGCAATCACTGTGTTTCAAACTATGAAAAAAATGTGCTAGAACAGGTCCTGCTGCAGGGGTGTGTGACTAATCTTGCTGTTTTCTAAGCGTACTCTCTTCGTCTCAGCTTTCATAAGATACTATGGTATGAAATAAAAAGTTCCTGGGTATATTTCTGCATTCAGAGACAGCATGATGAAATGTATAAAGTAGACCTTATTTTCTAAAGGTTTGAACTTTTGCTGGTGGTGAAAGGTCTTGATTTTATATATCTATATGACTTCTAAATAATACGTATTCTGCTGTACTCCTAATTCCATCCTCCATGATACTCTGTGCAGGTCAGTAAAGTTTCTAGGAATATACAGGAAGAGATGGCAGTACAATCAGGAACCTACCAGTGTGTATCTCAGAATAAGCAAGGACTCCAGGTAACACGTAACAGAGCAACTTCTGAGAGTAATCGTACTGGATTCTTCAGTGGAGTGGAGAATGAAGTCTCCTCTTAGATTTATTTCTGCTTTGGGGCCTTCACTCAGGTATTTCCATGTGTATTGTAAGCTTAGCTTTGGGAGCAGTGGCTCCGGTGTTGTCGGAGAGCACTCTGAAACCTGGGAGCTGCAGTTCAAACCTCTTGGGCTAAGAAGGACTTGAAATTGTAATTTCCCATTTTCAGAAGGGGTGTTGCAGCTACGAGCCTATTAAATAAAAGTTCGGCACACCCGAATATAATCCAATTTAAGGGTTTAAATATGAGCTATGAACAGCCCTGAAATGTGGGGGTTTTTTTTCCTCTTATATGTAAAATTACTTTTTTTTTCAGGGTATTCCAAAAGGACCCTGGGGGTCAAAGTCAAATGTCTGTGGAGCAAGTGTAACAGAACAAACGTTTTTCCTTCGACAAGGAGCATAGGATGAGTCCATGGGAGAGGACCCTTCAAATGAGCCAAATCGTTTAACGAGGGGTGGTTTCCAAGCGGTTATATAATCTGCAGCTGCTGCTTTCTGCCACCTGAGGTCCTCTTTTATCCCTGCTCAGTCTTCTGCTGATACAGGAGGGAGTGAGGCACAGCTGAGGTGTTTCATTGTAACTGGGAGGGCGAAAAAACATACAGCTGTTTGTATTGACTTGGGTATCAGGTACCTTTTCGTACCTGCGAGTGATTTAGAGCTGTGACTGCTGGGCTTCTGCTAGGCAATTTATTTCTTTTCTCACAATGCCCCGTACTGTGCTTTGTTGCTCCTTTATCTGCTTTGTTAATGTTTGGCAAATTCTGCTTTGCTAATGTTTTTATTTTCAGCACAATTCTCTTCCCCCTCTGACTTGTAAAACACGCAGTGGCTCGTGATTCTGGTGCCTAAAATTAACGTTCCAGCTTGTTTCGAAGCAAAGCAAGAAGAATGAAGGTATTTGAGAGATGCAATGGCTTTAGCATTTTGGAGGCTGATACCCTTTGGAAATGAGGGGGATTCTCTGCCTCGGAGATGCTTCTACACTATGTTTATTACAGCGAAGAAGATAAAACCAAGCAAATGGCTCCTCTTTCTCATGTTAGCCAGTATTATTCGCAGTCTATGGTGGGGTTTTATGCTGTTGCAATTCTAGCTATCGATTAAAAAAAAAAACAACCCACATATATAAAAAGGCAATTACAGTCTTCTTAAAAAACATAGTAATTAAAATCTGCAGTTCCAAGTTTGATCTATCAGTGTGTAAACTGGCTAATGTATTTCCTGCCCCTCTCCAATTTCCAGGTCTTGGTTTATTATTCCTCTCATCTGTTGATGGGAGCATTTGCGTGTATGTGTAGTGAGCTGGATCAGTATAGTCAGCTAGCTGGGAAAAAAACAAAAAAAAAACCCTAAAAACAACAAACCCCAAAAATCCCAACCTCCCCCACAAAAAAAAAACCCCACAACCAAATGAACAAAGTCAAAAGAAATGTTGAGGTTTTTGTTGTGGTTTCTTTGTTTATTTTGGGGGGGGAATTGGGGGCAATCTTACTCTTTGATTTACCTGCTATCTAGCTGTCCAAATGGTTGCACTGGCTCAAAAGAAAAGATGGTAGGACAGCTAGGATTAAGAGGCTAATGCTGGAAGTGCTTAAAGTGTCTCTGTCCTTGAGACAGTCCTTGATCAACCGTGATCTGATTGATCTGTTCTACATAAAACGAAGTTTTTCTGCGGTGTGTAAACTCGGGCTTCAGAAAGAAAACACAGGCATGATTTTGTAACATCTGCCAGCCTGGAGACTTGCACAGTGGTTTACAACTAGTGGTAACAAAGGGGATATTTATACCTTCTTGAGGTTGGAATAAAGGTGTATATTGTAATGGTCCTTGTTGTCGTGGAGCAGGCCTTTTCTGGCCGAAGCATACATTCCCTTGCTTAGCAGGCAGAAGCAGAAAACAAAAGTCTCTTTTGTGTTTCCCTATGGATTTCTTTGCAGATTTAGTTTTTAAGGGTCAGGGATTATACTTGTGCATTCAGCTATTACAAAAATACTTTCAACTTTTGTTTGTTAATCCTGCAGTATTATTTGCTTTACACTTATGGATAGCAGTAGTTAGGGAAGCTATAGTCTGAGGAAAGATTTGTAAAGTCAAGTAGTGCCTTTCATTTTAGAGTAATGTAAATGGGGGAGGGGGAGGCATAAACCTTCCCAACTTCAGATACAACCAGATAGTTGGTTTTTTTCTGTGCTACCTTTCTTTAGATCTGTATCGGTTTACAGCTACGTAAGGCGTGGAAGAATTATTTTTTAATACCTTTTTCTTCTGAACTAGCAGGTTATGTGCTTTTTATGGTCAACGTGAACAAACAGGCACCCCTAAAGGAATTGTTCCTCTCAATCCAGAATTAGAACAGACCAGATGAATTGCAACTCAGTGGAGCCCCTATTGGGTATAAGAGCTTGGGATGACATGCACAGATGTGAATGTCTGGCATGTGGGATTTTAGAACTACCCAGGAAGTGAAACCCAGCTTGTACCGCTTTATTCTACGATACAATTATTTATTTTTTTTAAAGGTGGTAATGTAAAATATACAGCTGCGAAGGTAAAGAAAAAGAGGGTGCAAATATTAAAATATCAGAGACAGAGTCAGGAAGTTTCTACAGAAATAATTGTAAGGAGTTAGTGAACACGTGAGAATTTCAAATAATGGGGTCTTTCGTTGTTCTGATACGGTCTTGGTATATGACTTTTGAAGAGACAATTCCTTTTCTCGTGGACTCTTGTCTTCTCTGTAAAATGCACCGCTGAAAACATGAAACGTTGCTCTGCAAAATAAAGGGGCTGCTCTTGCACATTCGGACGGGTTCACTGGATCACGCAAGGGCCATAACCCCCCAGAACAGGTGTGCGATCAGTTACCTCAGGACCGTACCCCAACGTGTTGCTCTAAAGGGATGGGTCCCTTAAATCTGGCATTTTTTCAGTTCCGAGTCCTTGACTCTCTTTTAACTTAACCTCCTAGGGGAAGGTGGGTTTTGGGTTTTGTTGGTTTGGTTTTTTTTTTTCCTGGGTAATTTCTGTCTTCATAATCTTCCGTTGTTCCCAGGCAGTGCTCTAGCAGGCTCTTCTCAAGCTGCGTTTCAGCACCGGGCAGGCCAAGGGAAGGCTGTTGCCCCTCAAGGGACACAAAGATGCTGAGCTCCCGTGCTAAGGAAGCACCAGGGGCCCAGGACCGGAGAGCACTTTCCCTCCGTACTGCAAGGGGGGGGGGGGGCCACGCGCTAGGTTTTTAGGAGCGGAAGAAGAAAGGGGGGGCAGTGGACTCGTCCCGTTAAGCAGGGAGGGGGGGCGTGGGGGCACACG
>WTSP01014418.1:0-24958 GCA_025331215.1 Actenoides lindsayi | reverse complement strand
GGCGGCCCGGCTGCCATGTGTGGCAGGGGCACGACTCCCGCCTCTGCTGCCATCCTGGCCAGGTTTGTCACGTTTGCTCTTCTAGGAACTTCAGTTTGTCATCGCATTTTTATTCTGTCTGTGGTAGGCTCCAAATCCAGTCAGGAGGGCTGGCATCTCTGAAGGGGCACGTGAGGAGCTGAGGGGTGCCAACAATCTCCTTGTGTGTTCTTAGGGAGCCGGGCTAGAAGAGCAGAGAAGAGCCCTGCTTAGCTCCCAGCAGGGGAGCTGACTCCCAGCACAGCACATTTCATGCATAAAGAAATCAGAAGACATCTTTCTCTGCACATGGGAAAATTCCTGTATTCAGTAAACAAAGAGCACCATGAGAAGCATTTCTTTTTGCCTTTTATATACAAAAAAATGGAAACAACCAAACAAAAAGGTTTCATAAACAAATTTACCTTTTTCTTCTCATAAATGTAAACTTGATCTAATCTGTGTGGTTTTTTTAATCTAGAGATAAGTCCTGTCTTCTTGGAAATGCAGCTCACTTGCCCGGTGTAAATTAGCTAGACGATAATTTGCATCTTCCCAAGTGCTGAAATGCTTTGGCTTCCATCTCCTCTTAACTGGAATGTTCTTTCAGGTTTGGAAGACCAAATGCTGTGTTTTGCTCTTGTTTGTGCTTTCAGTTTTCATATGCTCATGCTATTTGAACTGAAAACACTGTGTCATTCCCGAATTTCCATATTTTCAGTCTGCACTTAAGAGTTATATACATATATAAATATTATGCGTACAGCCATTAGATCCATAGATATGCTGAGTCCTGCACTCTGGCCAGAACAACCCCAGGCAATGCTACAGGCTTGGGGAAGAGTGGCTGGAAAGCTGCCCAGCAGAAAAGGACTTGGGGGTGTTGGTTGATAGCCAGCTGAACATGAGCCAGCAGTGTGCCCAGGTGGCCAAGAAGGCCAGTGGCATCCTGGGCTGCATCAGGCAGAGTGTGGCCAGCAGAAGCAGAGAAGTGATCGTGCCCCTGGACTCAGCACCGGTGAGGCTGCAGCTTGAGTACTGGCTTCAGGTTTGGGTCCCTTGACTTCCAAAGAAAGGCAATGAAGCTGCTGAAGGGTTTATGAGAAGTGTCTGAGGGAATTGGGATTGTTTAGCCTGAAGAAAAGGAGGCTGAGGGGAGATCTTATCACTCTCTACAACTACCTGAAAGGAGGTTGTAGTAAGGTGGGTGTTGGTCTCTTCTCCAAGGAACAGGTTATAGGACAAGAGAAAATGGCCTCAAGTTGCACAAGGGGAGATTTAGGTTGGATATTAGGAAACATTTCTTCACTGAAAGGGTTGTCATGCACTGAAAGAGGCTGCCCAGGGAAGTGGTGCAGTCATGACCCCTTGAGGTATTTAAAAGAAATATAGATGTGGTGCTGAGTGATCTGATTTAGTGCTGGACTGGCAGTGCTGGGTTAACAGTTGGACTTGATCTTGAAGGTCCATTCTAACCTAAATGGTTCTGTGATTCTGTAATTGTATGATTCTCTGCATTTTTGAGATAAAGATCCTTTTATTTCTTCAACCACAGAGAATGTTCTTTCTGTAATTAATGTATTTGTGGAAAAATATAGTTTACAGTAATAGACATGAAAAAATATGCTCCAGTTCCAAGCTAACACGAGACTGTGGCACTGGTAGAGTTAGATAATGATTGGACTTGATGGTCTTTTCCAACCATAGAAACTCTGTGATTCTGTGTGATTCTGTGGTTATTGTATTCAATGCTAGCCATGCTGTGGCACTATTTATGTATGTAGGCTGGCATCTATGTAATCCTTGTTAGAAAAAAATGGCTGTGTTCAAACCTATTCCCGAACAGTTACTCCCCAAACAGTGTGATAGATGAATTTTTTGGTGGTGAAAGTAAGCATCCTACAGTTACATTTGTCCTCTGGTATAGTGTACTGAAGCAAATCTCTTCCAGGACTTTGCGGTCATGATTTCACCAAATTCCCAAAGTTGTTGTGGAGTTTCCTGAAGGCACTGGAGCTCCTCTGGTTCTGCAGCATGTGCTCTCAGACTTTGCTAGAAATGACAACTAAAACATTTCTATCTTGGCAGCTGCAAGCTTAGGGTGCACAGGTATTTCCCCACTCTGTCCAGCAGTGTTCTATGCATGGACCATGTCTTACACCTCAAGCACAGAGTTCATTTACCTGTCCCTGCCTTACATCTCCCCTTCCCTGCCACAGACTCACAGCTGCTCTTGTGGTCCCCAAACAATAAAGAAGTTACAGCTCTATGTCCAAGAAAGGAAATTTCTTCTCATAGGGCTTCCTACCCAGGAAGGACAGCTAACTGGTATTTTTAGCAGTGGCTTCACATCAGACATCCTACACTGCAGCATGCCTCACTGCTATGGTGTGTACCATGGAAGCTTAGGAAGGCCTAAGCTGGGACTTAAAAAAGCTGATCATTTAGCCAGTCCTTCCTGGTGACGTCAGGGTAGCAATTGCTGGATCAAGGGCTGCAAGCATTCAAAAGATGGAGAGGAAAAGAACATTTACAGAGGTTTGGTGCATTGCTGTCTGCGGAGTGATCTGGGGTGTGGAACACAGAGCTATCAGTTAGTATTTTTCTTATTTCTTCCGTTTGTGATTGAAATCTCATGAACAATGAACCAACCATGGTTGATTCTGAGTAGCAATCCTGTGTAATAGAAAAAGATACTGGTATTAATTGAGTACAGCAATTTGCTAGCTCGCCCGTAGGAAACTGGTGGATGTTCATCATCTGTTATATGTCATTACCTATGTCAGTAGTCATTAGATAGTCTCTAATGACTCATAACAGATGGAATACAAAGAGAAGACAAATATAGGTTAATTCAAACACACTAGACTATTAATTTTCAATGGCCATGGTTCTATCAAGACCTTTAAGTGAAGGACAAAAATTAGGTCTGATTGGTGACTCCAGTATATCATACTTGATTTGTATCGGTAACCAGTTTAGAGCTTTATGTGTACACACCCAAAGAGAAACACATGGACCAAGAAACAGAGGTGATGAGTTGCTGCAGGATGCACTGCCATAAGGCTGGCAGGGCTGGGTAATTCTGGTCTTCATGCCTCAGCTGTTGGGATATCCAGCTCAGATGCTCTGAGCTGCATGAACTCTTGCTCCATCATCCCGTGGCCATATGTCCTTCTTCACTGACCCTCCCCTTGTCTCGCCCCTTGCCTTGGCATTCCTCCTGACCACACCAACACCACAGTACAGAGCGACCCCTCCACTTGGGCCTAGCCGGCAAGGGGCAAGGGAAAGAAAGAGGTTTATTCAGCCCCTCCTGATGATGCTTCAGACCAGGGAAGCAAGCCAAGGTTTAAAGCAACAGCTGCCACGGCCGACCTGCCAGCCCAGAGCACCCATCTGTGACTGACCAGCTGCCACATACCCTGAGAACACGAACACAAAACCACGCTTCCCTGGGTTTTGCCACACTCTTTCTCTTTTCTGTCTTGTTTTGTCAAGTGCAAGAAAATTACCTCCCTTCTCGCAGCAATCAGCTTGAAAAGTCAACACCACAGCTTTCTTTCCGGCTTTACTTGCCAGCCTAGGAGACTATCTGGCAGCCTCTTTGGGCCAGAGGGACTTGCGTGGGCCTCGGTAGTTTGTCTTACATAACGTCTCAGTCCCAGTTTCAGGATCCACTGCGATTTGATTTTGACTTTGTCTTTCTTGTGTGTTGTGCTTTAGATATTTCCAAATTGGAATGTCTGGTTCTTAGCTTCTTCTATGGAAAAAGTAAATTGAAACATTTATACTCAAAGGCTGAGCCATGAGGATTAATATTGCATAAGAACAGGATGTCACAATGGCTATAGACTTTATCTCTCTGCATTTTGTTATTTCTTACAAATTAATTCCCAATTACTTTCTAGAATATCCAGGAGTAATCTCTTGTGGAAGGTGCAGCCTCAGCTTGCAGACACGCAGTAACTAGTCCTGTGAAGAATAAAACACGCCGCTTCCCAGAAGCAACTTTAGCATAAATTAAATCCTTCTTTCCCCTTTGCATTTTAGCTTTCAGTAAGCAAATGTCTGCTTGCTGTATCCTTTCTGTCTTGCCTTGTCTGATGATGAAAAAGAAGAGTTGTTCTGCAAAGTTTACTGCGTTAGAATAAAGGAGTTTCAAAACTACAGTACGGTCTGTCTGCGAGTAGGACAGGTCCAAACTCTAGCATAGAAAGATAGCTCCACAGGGAGTTACTGATGAAAGGCAGAGCAGAGACCTTTGGACTGATTCCTTTTACACGTGAGCAACTAAGCCACGCATCCCGCTTAGGGGATGGGGGAAATGCTGTGAATGTTGTCTACCCAAACTTGAGTAAAGCCTTCAACACTGTTTCCCACAGCATTCTCCTGAGAAAAATGGCTGCTCATGGCTTGCAGGGGCCTACGCTCTGCTGGGTAAAGCACTGGCTAGATGGCCGAGCCCAGAGAGTGGTGGTGAATGGAGCTAAATCCAGTCAGTGACTGGTCAGAAGTGGTGTTCCCCAGGGTTCAGTATTGGGGTCATTCCTGTTTAATATCTTATCTTGGTGAGGAAATAGCATGCACCCTCAGGAAATGTGCCCAGGTTGGGTGGGAGTGGTGTTCTGCTTGGAGGTAAGGAGGATATACAGAGGGATCTGGACAGGTTGGATCAGTGGGTCGAGGGCAGTGGTATGAGGTTCAACAAGGCAAAGTGACGGGTCCTGCACTTGGGTCACAACAACCCGAGGCAACTCTACAGGCTTGGGGAAGAGTGGCTGGAAAACTGCCCAGCAGAAAGGGGCCTGGGGGTACTGGTTGACAAGCGTCTGAACACAAGCCAGCAGTGTGCCCAAGTGGCCAAGAAGGCCAATGACATCCTGGGCTGTATCAGAAATAGTGTGGCCAGCAGGGCTAGAGAAGTGATTGTGCCCCTGTACTCAGCGCTGGTGAGGCCACAGCTTGAGTACTGGGTTCAGGTTTGGGCACCTCAATACAAGAAGGACTTTGAGGTGCTCAAGTGGGTGCAGAGAAGAATACCTAAGCTGGTGAAGGGTCAAGGGTCTACAGCATGTCTTATGAGGAGCGTCTTAGGGAACTGAGGCTGTTTAGTGTATTCAGGCTATTAGTCTGAAGAAAAGGAGGCTGAGGGAAGACCTTACTGCTCTCTACAAGTACCTGAAAGGAGGTTGTGGTGAGGCAGGGGCCGGTCTCTTCTCCCAAGCCACAAGCGATAGGACAAGAGGAAATGGTGTCAAGTTGCACCAGGGGAGATTTATGTTTGTTATTTGGAAAAATTTCTTCACTGAAAGGGTTGTTAAGCATTGGAATAAGCTGCCCAGGGAAGTGGTTGAATCACCATCTCTGGACATGTTTCAAAGCCTTGGAGATACGGTGCTTAAGGACATGGTTTAGCAGTGGACTTGGTAGGGTTAGTTTAATGATGGGACTTGATGATCGACAGTAGTCTGTTCTCCAAATCTCAGGTGCCTTCAGGCAAAACTGTCTCCAGCCCCTTCGGACAAGGCTAGTCCAGCTCTCATGCTTTCAACTTTCTTTAGCAGCCAAGGAGGGCAGACTCATCCTGAGTGTTGGGACAGAACCTGCTATCACGCAGAGGCACCAGCTTCATCTCATTTCTCCCTTAGTGATAGAAGACAGAGGCTGGAGTGCAGGAGGAGCTGGTGGCAGTATCTTCCCTGTTCAAATGGGATCCCTGTTCTGTGCATCTTGTATATTCTCTTCTCCTATCCAACTGTCATGGGAGGAATTCTGGGTAGAAACTCAGGCAAATGAAGCTTTTTATTATTTTTTTGAGCTCAGCATTTTCCCTTCCAGTAGCAGAGAAAACAGCGTTTTCCTTGTCTTTGGTGAGTCAGTTTATCTGGAGTTTCAGGTGAACAGTTCAAGCAATTAAAGCAGCTCTGTGGTTGTTCTCTTGTTGACCAAGGTCACAAAGCAACAAGCCCTGCGTAGAGGAACTGACTCAAGCTCAATACCATGTCACTTTATTTCAAAGCTTTTCTTCCCTTTCCCTTTCCCTTTTCCTTTCCCTTTTCCATTCCCTTTCCCTTTCCCTTTCCCTTTCCCTTTCCCTTTCCCTTTCCCTTTCCCTTTCCCTTTCCCTTTCCCCTTTTTTTGTGTAATGAAGGACTGATAGAGTCTAAGCTACCAGGATTAATACACCTACACTACTGAAACAATTAATGAAAACTTTTTCTTGCTAATGTGAATATTTGGAGCTTCTGTGCTCCTTCGGAGAATGCTTTTATTTCCTGGAAAACATGCTATGCCATTGAAAGGAAGCAGGAAGGCTTTGCCAGATGCCCTGCTCCTCTCCACACGGTGCCATCCCCTCCCCAGCTGTCGGTCCTTGGCGGGTGGGCACAAGGCAGTGCCGTGGCAGGCAGGGAGGGTGGCAGCCCCACAAAGCCGGATGCTGGCAGACCCAAGCATCATCCCCCACTCGCAGAGGTGCTGCCCTGCACAGTCTCATCTTCAGTAGTCCTCACTGAGCTCTGTCTCAGTCAAATGGCACTAGGTCTTTAAAAGTTCAAGGCCTGCAGTATTGCAGTAGTACCCCACGACGCGTTCAAAAGAATTCCTCTTGCCTGTGTGAAAGTTTTATGTCTAGCAGAGACCAGAGACTAGATTTCCTAGAAATGCAGCCTTCTTGGAGGACCACTGGTGTAGATGTTATGCTTTGCAATCATGGTTATAGAATGGAAATAAAAAAACCAGGAAAATCATGGTTAAGAATAACAGAAAGAGAAGTGCAGGCACTTAGGGTTCATTTCTGAAACTTTTATATGGCTTTCATATCGTTGTAGACTTTGCTTTTTCCAGTATTTTCATACTATCTGTAGCAAACTGATAAAAGAGCCCTAGAATGACGACATTTAATTATATGCCTGTACTGTGTTTGCCAGGTAGGAGACCTGACACATCCTAATCTGGTTTTAAGGTCAAGGGCTCTTCTACAGTAGAGCTCAAGTAGGCATCTCCCATACTGACATCTACAACAGCTCTACAAGCAAGACCTCGCCTGGAGTTAGGCTGCCTAGATTTTGTTCCAGGTAGATTGGGCTAATCCTGCCTATTACTAATCATAAAAGGATTAATGAAGTATTTGATGGTAATTTTTAAAACCAGGACAAAAGCTACAGTATATTAATCACATTATTAATGAAGTTACTAACACAAGATTTAGGTGAATTTGGTATTAATTACTTCTATTACATCTCTTTTCCTGTTCATTGCAAATAAGCTGTTTCTAGAGGAGCATGGTGACTCAGAAAGACCTCGCTTCTGGTATATCTTAATTTTTATTATTTCATGATACTGTGCATTCTCTTTTGATAAACCTTACCCAAGACAGTTTGCACTCTGTACTACAGATACATTTCTTTCCTAGCCAGGCTATTTTTCAAGCTGTAATGTTGGCGAGTGAATGGGAAAAAAAAAAATAAAAAAATGTTGATAAAGCCTTAATAGAAAGCTGAGAGAACATGAAGCAAATGAGAGCCATTAGAAATGAATTATTAGCCGAGCAGCTGAAAAGCCAGTCAGCTAGTATGTGGGGGACATGATTTGAAATACCTTCTTATTTCATTTTTCCAGTGACTGTTCATGTTAAAGCAGTAATAGAAATGGCACTAGGGTTTGATTAATAAGACATCTGAGAGGGTGAGAGCTCACATTTAACTCCCCGTTTTTAAAGTATAAATTGCTTTTTTCTTTTTGTTCCAAACCTTGAATTAAAACAAATTCTTTAACAATAACATTTCCTATAAATTGGATTTGTTAGTCTTGATTCAGTGGAAATATTGAAGTAGGTCCGTCTATTCTAAACTCTGTGTGTGAATATTTGTGTACTTTATTGTGCGTGGTTTTTACATTTATGAGAATATTTTGGCCCGATACCAATGATAGTTCTACTTATGTAGAAGGGCCATAACCAATTTGTTCACTTTGGTACTTTTGATAGAAACTTAATAAATTTAAAGGTCTGTGAAAATTGGAGATAAAAGACAGTTTATTATATTTAAAGTAATTGCATCATGAGCGTTTCTTGAAAGATCTCAGAATTCAGCTTATCATCAAGGTAGACTATGTAATCATCTAGATAATAAAATAAATGTATTCTGACAAGATGAATGCCCCGTGGCATTACATTTGTTAGAAATACCAGCTTAAGGATGACTCAGCTAAAGCCATTTGCATACCTTCTGAATAGAAGTGATCCAAAGGTAGTAAAGTGGTAATAGAAATATGCCAGAAAATATACTTAGCATTTTTTACAGGATTTAATCAAGGTATAGGCATTTAACAGAGGTTTCCTCATAAATATACTGCTTAATACTCACATACAAGTATTATGATATTTACTCAAACATTATGTCCTGCGTATGTTATCTTCAGGGCCTTCAGTAGCTACTGTTATTCCAAAGCATGCTGGTTTTCTCTGTGGGATGCACTAATAGGATTTCCTTCTTACCTCAGAGTCATGACCATAGCATTACGAATTTCAGGAAACTATGAATACGCTTTATGCACTAAAATCAGATGTCTGTTCATGTAAGTGTTTGGCATGTACAAATCACCAAAAGATACTGCTTTTATCAGAGATATCATTGGAAATCATAGCATCATAGAGTTGTCAGGGTTGGAAGGGACCTTAAAGATCATCTAGTACCAACCCCCCTGCCACGGGAGGTATTAAATTACTGAGGCCGCTGTCAAACTGACTGTAAATGCAGTTCCTGTCACTGCTTATGAGAGAAATTCCGGCCTGTGCTCTTCAGCCCCCACTATCTAAACGCATATGACTTGTAGGAGTAGTTCATAGCTGCAGAAGCACACCCGAAACTAATGAAGAGGCAGAAGTGTATCAAAAGGAGATTAACGGGTTTCAGCACATACAGTATTTATCAGGCCTGTGTGTCAAACACCGCGACCCGCCTGTTCACAAAGGCATTTGATGGAGTCTGTGGGAGTGAGCTGGGCCGCTCCGCTCTCTGGCTCGGGCGCAGGGCTTCATTTACATTTGATTTAATGCAGAAATATCCTTCTGTAGCTTCACGGCTATCCTCTATTAAACATATTCTTCCCCTCTTGTGTTAATTATGACACAGTTTCGAGTCTGTCTCCTGTGCCTGCAGCTCTTGCTCTGCAGTTCACGGCGGACGCGTTCCCTGGTGGCGGGATTACGCCGTTTCACCGGGCGGCCATGATGGGCAGAGCTATTAATAGCTCGCTGCCTCCTGCTGCACTTGCTGGGCAACTCGTGAACAGCCAGGAGAACCGCAGCAACCCTGGCACTACACATCCTCTGCTGCGGCCTTTAACCATTTACCTGCCACTCAACGTATTTGATGGCACTGCGCAAAGCACCTTTGCTGTGCTTTTCCATGTACCTGGCGAGGCCTTGTCAGAGGAGGCGTGTGACTCTAAAGAGCACCTGTGGGAATTCAAAGCTCTGGTCTCACCTTTAGTCTGTGTAACTCGTATCAAGCTGCTTCATTTACAAAAGAATTATTTACTTGTTCTTGCCTGAAGCCAGAGGCTGTTTCTAGGCACAATCAGAACTGGCAGCAAGCTCTGAGGAACAGCTCAGTGTCCAGGCCCTTGTTCTCCCCATTGCTCATGCACCCTACTAATCCAGAGCCACTGCTACTTTGCCCCGATAAGAGATGAAGCAGAGCTGAGGAATGAGGCTGCACCCTCCCTCCAGTGCTTACCAGCAGCAATCACAACCTGTAACCCACCCTCCTGTTGACAGGGGAGGCAGAAAACTCAGCTACTCAGGAGTTCCCCCAAACCTGTTTGTCCAGAGCAGTCTCAGCCTGTTGCCATAGGACTCCCCACCTTGGTCGTTAAACCCAGTCCATTCTCCTCCTCAGGTGATGGCTGAATCTGTCCTGCAGCCAAAATCCTGTGTTGCCCACCCACCAGAAAACACCTCGGTGTGATCTGCAGCACACTCATGTCTTTCTGGGTCTTCCATTTCTGTTGCACCAGTGCTGGCTTTGCAGACCAATCTACACACTGAGGGAAACTTGCTGAAATCCACTTTTTTTTCAGCGGACTTGTTCAAGGGATCAGAATGTAATTAACCTTGTGTTAATGATCTACGGGGAGTACCAGAGTCCAGTTAACTATCCCTAACAGGCATTCCTCTGAAGATAATTTTGCTTCAAAGCTGAAATTCAGCAGTAGGTCACTTGATAGGAGAACAGATCATTTCTGAAGACGTGTACTGAGGAGTGTCCTTTTGCTCACTCTCACTAGTAGAGATACCTCCCAGCTGCAATCTTCTTGCAGCACATGCAGCTAGATAACAGATAAATGGACTCATCAACCTGCTTCATAAAGTGGGAAAATGATATGGGAAAAGCCACTAAAGGATGTATATAACCCTGGAGCTGAGAAAGCGGGATCAGAATGTGCAGGTTGCCCTCCCTTGATGGGGTATAACTGGCATAAATTGGAGAGTGGGAAAACCGCAGGTTTTCTTATTATTGTGAGCTGATGTAATTGAAAGATTACAAGGAATATCTTTCTGAGACTATTTTCACAATCATCTGAAGAACAAAGCGCCCTTTAAAAAAAAGGAAGAAAAAATAAATCCAGTCTTCTGAGACTGAAGAGGGAGGGGTGTAGAAAGAATTTCCCTTCAGCACTTTTAAGTCGAAGGGTGCTTATCTGTTCTCTCTGATTCCCTCCTTTTTCCTACATCCTCCCCATCCAGTTTACTATTTATTATTTAGTTAGTTATTTTGTGTGCAGAGAGGTAGAGAGCTTTCTGGAACTCGAGGAACACTTAGCTGAGAAATCCCAGGGAACAATACAGCAGAGCCTCCCTTTTCTGGAGAAGTCTCCCTTGCTTTGAAGAAGTCAGGTGTGCACAGCAGCCTCATTGACTGTTTTTTTTGGTTTGGTTAGGGTTTTTTTCCACAGACAAGCCAGGCAGGTTCTACCCTGCTTAGCTGTCTTTGAAGCTGTGGCTTTTTGTGCCATCTGTGCTGAGGGATGAACCAAGAGTACCTGAGCAGTGGCTTCTGATGAGAAAGGAGGAAACATGAGCGTTTTTAGTAACTGCTATGGTCAGATTAAGAATGTGGTAGATAAAGTCCTCCTCCTCTCTCAGTCCAAAGCACCAGCTCCACACACATCGAGAGCTAAACCACAAGTTTGTGGTCCTTCTTTACGTGAGCCACAGCATGCATCCTACTAGTGCTTTAGGAGGAAAAGTAGTACCAGAAAAGAGAGTTTACAGTTCAGCCTTTGACAAATTCCAAGTCCTACATCATCTACCAAGACACAGGCAGAAATTGTTAATGCCAGGTCTCAATGCAAGCAGTAAACAATTGCTTGGATTTGACTCACAAATGTGAGAAGTGAGGCACCAGTGACTCTAACCAAACCAGACACCTTTTATAACTTATTTTGAATTAATATCTCTCTCACCTTCCCCTCCTCATGTTAGGTTCTTACTGCAGTTCATTTACAATGTTCAGCATATAATAAATGTGATTAGCTTCAGAAAAAGAGCTGAGGCTGCTCACTGGAAGAATATTCTGCACTTTGGGGAGAGAAAGGGAGCTTGTGTGTAGGGCTGGGGTGGAAGATTCACAGGAGTTTTCAAGACTGTTAATTTTTTTCCCATTCTTATTCAAAGCTTTTCTGTTCACAGGGAAAATATTCAATTAGGAAACCCCTATGGAGCAGAGGGGGAATCCAGCAGGCGAGGAGTCAAAAACTCTGCAATCAGCACTGATAAAGGGCTGTTATTTTGACAAATTTGGGAAAAAAAAAAAAAGCGTAAGAGGCTGCAGCAGGAGGCCTGAAATGGATGCTGGATGTGTTTGCCATGGTAAGTCATGCATGGCTGTTGGAGGTGATATTCTCTGATTTGTCACTGCTTTTTATCTTATTAACAGTTACTGTAATTTGAAATGTGTTAAGCAAAGCAACGCTCTGCGCATGAAATGCTTTTGAGAGTTTGAGTGCTGCATTTTGATTAATTTCACAGGCCTTCTGCACTGACAGAATGGTTTGGATGGTGGTGACACGTGGCTCTGTCTGCTCAAAAAGAGCATCCAACCAGATACAGAAGCTGTGGGCTCAGTTCAGCACGCGTTGACACTGGGCAGTGGTTTCACAGGACTCACCTTTATTTGTCAGATGCATCAGGGGCTACAGGGCATTGTATCAGACATTTGACTCTCTACCCTCTGCCATGCCTCAGGGTCTGCAGCTTGACCAACAGGTTGCCCGAACCTGTTTTCTATGGTCCACTAAAACGTGGTGACTGGAGAAGCAAACCACTGGAATGTTACCAGGCCATGGTCAGCAAGTTCATTGCTTGTAGCATCGGCCCTGCAGCACGCAAACCTAGAACCACACAAGAGAAACTGTACAAGCCCTAGGAGTTTCTATAAGCCAGCCCAAACTAACGCTTTATCATCAGGAAGAGCAATGGAGAACAGCCAGGAAGGTGGATGTCGTGAGTTACATCTGAGACGCTTGCAGCTATTAGCATGCTAAAATAAATGGGATTCATTTCTCAGCCAGATGCTCTCAAAAGCTGAGTCTGGATAATTAAATAAAATGCAGGTCCATCTTTATCCAGCTTTCCTAGGAAGGCCACATACTTCCAATGGTTAGGACATCAGAGTATCCTATAGCTACATTTCTTGCTTCCCTTGCCCTGCACTGTGGTGATAAACCTGTTCAGCTCTTGTTGAGGTTTTTTTATCTGTAAAGCAGGATTAAAATACTTGCTCCCATCCCTTGAAGCACACGATGGATGTACACACCCCAGTATGGAGACAATGACAAATTGTCGTTGTGAGTCAATTTAGAACTGAAACAGCCTCACGTGGACTTACTATGCCCAGTAACATCAGAGTAATACTGTGTACAATCAAAAGACTGCCTCAATCTGCAGAATCTAATTGTCTGAAAAACACTGGATTTTTCCAGTCAGTGCAAATATTTTTTCAACCTATTCACATAGGTTTTAATCCTAAAGAAGTTAGTAACGTGTTGATACTAGTCTACTTAGCACACTGTGATACAATATTCATTACAAAGTGATCAAAAGCAATGATACAGATATAATCTACTAAAGAGACAAAAGCCCTGAAAACCAGTAAGAGATTAGCAGCTCTGCTCTATATGGAGTATGATGCTGACAAAAGCCAACTAATTATTGCAGTTATGCCTCAATAATTTATAAAGCCACCCATTTCCCCAAAAGATCTATAGATCTCTTTGACTCCTCAAGGGGAAGAATAAATGTATCAAAAATAAAGTGCCTAGGTTCTCCACAAAGGAGTTCAAATGCGTGGGTAATGCAGATCTCCATCTCTTTGAAAATTTACATGGCTGTTTGAACAAGCATCCTGAATTTTGGGGTATGTCTCTGAGCTCCAAAAGGCTGATTGTGGAAAACAGAGCCTCTTATGTGTCCCAAAATAGTCTTCCCCAATCCACTAAGGACATACACAAAAATAATACTACTACCCTATTATACAAATATGGCCTAAATTTTTTAGAAGCATTTAGTGTTTAAATATATAGATATAAAAGTCTTAACTTTTCAGAAGGTCCTAGCCAACTCTCCCTGAAAACCTCTGTCCTTCTCTGGTATCTCCAGTTGCTCATATAAAATTACTAGCTTTTGCTTTTTTGGCCATAGTCTGAGAGTTTGTTTGCCTCAAAATACAGATCCATTTCTCATATACTTTTATAAATGTAGGGAAAAAAGAAAAAAGTCTGGTTTTAATTTATCTTTCCTTACTGTTTTGAATTTTTACTGTTTTCTGTCTCCTCCCTCCAAATTCACTCCTTGATTGCACGTTTTCTTAGTCTTGTAAAAAAGCTTCCTAGTGCTTGTTTATAGTATGGATTCTGTTGGAGCAGGGGCAAGAAGAGTTGGGCAATCAGAAAGGGCTATTGACTGTGCAGGAAATAACTAAAGGAAATCACAAGCTAATTTGTGGGGTAATACACTGAGTGTTACCTCAGGTATTACCAGTATTACTGCTAATAAGGCAGTCTACAAAATCTCTAGGTTTTAGTATGGTTGCACAATTTCATTTCATACTGATCAGTCATCTTTGCTATCTTAGAAAGCAGTCCAGAGCGTTCACTGAGCAGTTACCAGTTCCTCTCTCTGCCTCAGCTTTTAGGAGGATATTGAAGCAATTAAAATCTTGCACCAGTGAAATGTCTGTGCAGATGTTTAGGGGAGTGCAGTTTGGGATGTTCACGTGTTATAAAACCACAAGAGATGAAGGCATTAAGTTTCAACAGTGTTTTAAACAGAATTTCTTCCAGGCTCTACCTGGTGCCAGGTTAGGCTTTTTGCCTCTCATGCCACTTGGGCTCAGTTGGCTGATACCTGTGCTTGCAGAGGGTACTCCAGAGGGGCACCAGGGGTGCCAAGAATGAGCGTTTGCATCATTCCTGGTGTGCAGTTAAGGCCCCGTTGCAGTGATGCGATTTGTCATTGTACTCCCCAACTCCTCCCCATCGCTGCATTCCAGCGTGATAGGGAAAGCCTGCTCTGGCTGCTTTACACTTCTCTTCACCCTAGAGGCATCCCTACGGCCTGATCACCACTGGAGATTTATTAGCTTTGGATGAAGAGACTTTCTTCAAAGCCATGGCTGAAGTTTTCACTGAATTTATTGACAAAAATTCTACCGCTTTGGTCCCAAGTGATTATGGAGCATCAGTTAGAGATCAGTTTGTAATCTCCCTTTCCCAGCTAAAAGCTCCCACAGGAGATGGGCATCTTTTTGTTCTCTAGTGGCAGCCTCCTCTTCCTTTCCTACAAAGGGGAGTAAGAAATAAATGTCCTCTTCTAGTTGTCACAGCTAAGGAGTTAGAAGAAAGAACATCTTCTTATCCTCTATTTTAAGAATACTATATTTATATAGGAAATAAGAAGTTAATTGTAAGCCTTTTTTTCATGCAGATTACGTGAGTACGTACATGATTAGTTGATCAGAGAATTCAAGTGGCAAAACCTTGTGATGATCACTATGAAGAGGAGTATAAGCTAAAAAAATGTGCGATGGACAGAGGAATTTATGGTAGGAAACAAAATATAGACATGAAGCCAGACAGCCTGGAAATTCAATATGGTTAGCAAATGCAGCAACACATCCTACTAGTAACAGAACTCTCTAGGAGAAGGACTTCAGGTTATGCAAGGCACCCTGAGGTGAAATGAACATTCACAGATCTCCCTTTTTTCAGCTCTGCTACAGCTCTCCTTTGATAATTTATTCCCACCCAGTCTCCAGCGCATTGTGCCCAGTCATCCGTACAAACATAAAGCAAACAAAACCCTATAATAAATTAATCAAGCCATTTCTCCTGTCTCCAAGAAAGAAGAAAGGGGAGTAGTCGCTATCTCTATTTCAAACACTTGGGTGACAGCCACAGAAGTATTTTAAGTGAAATAAGTGAAGTGCAGCTTTAATAAGGGAATGAATCTCTATTGAAGTGCATGGGTGCAGTCCAGGACTTTGACTGCACACTGAGCAGAGGTTTGTTCAGAGTTTGCTGTGAGGAACTTTTGCAGCAGTTAGCGCAGCGGTGCTTATATAGTGCTTTGCTTTTGTTCTGTCATGTTTAACTGTCTCCTTCCCACCTAGCAGCACTGGCAGCACTGGTGTTCCACCGGTGAAAGAGGCTAAGTTGCTGGTCCCTAAGGATGCCCTACCACCCCACACCCTCGGAGCAGCGAAACAGAAAATGCAATCATCACAAACAAAAAGCAAGTTAACTCACGTTGCTGTCATTATCACACTGCAACAACAACGGTTAGAAAGGAGCCCAAAGATTATTTCCCCAAACGTTCAGCTGAGCACATTTTTCAATGCTGCACTAATGAGAGGACAGTTATGGCCGGGGTGGTGCCCGTACCTGGTTCTCAGGCGTGCCAAAGCTGGCTGGTTTCGGAGTGCAGCCTGCAGAGCCCCTGCAGGGGGAGCAGGAACCTCAGCACCAGAGATGGGAGATCTGCAAGAGCCCCTCTTGGATGAGATCTACCTAATTAGACAAGCCTCTTCTTTCCCTCCATCATCAGAAAGTGAGAACAAACCCAAAGATTTCTACTGCAGGCAGTATCTTCTGAATGAAAAGCACGTAAGCATGTATTTTATTGTAGTATTTTCTTTAGGAAATTCATGTGAAAGCCACTGCTGGCAGCCAGCCCTGCCTGTGCAGCAATTGCATAATCAAGGCCAGAAACCCTAGGGCTATGACAGTCAGTGTCTTTCACAAAATCCCACTGTTTCGATGCAATTTAGAGAGGATTTTTGTAACTTTCACTTTGGTTACTGTCCTAAGGAAAATCCCCTATCGTTTTTCCATTGTTCCTGATCTTGCTGGTTAGGATTTTTTTTTTTCCACAGAACATGGTTTAGAAAGTAGACATTCTTTTTAAATAATTCAATTACTCCTACTGCTGTGCAGTTTGCCTTAAACTCCCTGTTTCTATGCCCATAAGCGTGCTCAGGGCAAGAGAAAAATTCTAATTAGTTGGACAGTTTTGCTCTTTAATTATAGAAGATCGTTGGCCAGAATGACATTTTCAAGCAATGAGAAGAGGCTTATTAAAGAAAGATAACAAAAAAAACCCCCACAAAAGCCTAAAATCTTCATGTATTCCTTGCTCTGATACAATGCAACCCATTATGATAGTGCTGAAGCAGGTTTAAAGCCTGGGGGGTGGGCAGGAAACCAGGGAACGTGGCATATTGGAGAGTGTGAGAAGCACAGCCACTGTCAATACTGATTTTTCTAATCTCTGAGCTCAGTGTTTATCCTACGAACTGTTTTCAGTTTGCTTAACGTCCTTGCAGGTTTGGCTAGATCTTTGAAAAAGAGGATGTAGAAATCAGTGGAAACAGGATGGTGACTGACATATTTCACATGTCAGCCCTGCTCTCCAGTTTCTCATGCAAAGGTGTTTGCATTTACCAGGAAGATGCCCTGCTGATTGACACTCTCCATCCAACTAGCTGTTGGCCATCCTTACCTTTTTCTTCCTCCTCCCTCTCTAATTGAACTCCCAGTGGCCTGCCATTGTCCATTCTGCTGCACCAGTCTCTGCAGTGCCCTGCCTACTGGGACTTCCTCGTACTGAGTCCATTCCAGATTCTTTGCTCTTCCTCACAGCCTGTTTCTTGGGACAACAGCGAGCTCTAAGAAATGGTTTGTTCCTTTATGAGCACAGGTGTAGGCAGTGCTCCCAACCACAGCTCAGCACTTAGAAGCATCACGGTCAGCTTCCTACTTCTTAAACTGAAGATGGCACTGGAGAGGGAATCTTGTCCTATGAAATGATGAATTATCATCTTCAGCATGAGTCAGCTCAACTGGAAATGCTTGCTCCGGATTTCAACTTGCAGCAGTAGCTCCCCATGGGTTAACTGTGTGCTGCTGTGAGTGTGGCAGCAGCTCCTGGATCTCTGAAAGGTTCCTCAGGCAGAAGAAGCATCGTGCACTCACACGGGAGTGTGATGTGGAAGCTTCCAAGCCGCAGCAGCCTTGGCAGCAGCCCTGACACCACTTTTCATGCCAGTGTAAGCACTGGTTATTAGAAAAGGAGCAAGGTGCATGGAACCTCTCTGAAAAGATGATACAAATGCAAAAATAACTGAAGTCACCACAGAAATCCGAACATATTCTGCCACAAAATGTGTTCATGTAAGGAAACAAATATTCCACTTGCTGAATCAACACAGCTGAATATTGCTAGACTCTTATCAGTTTTGGGGAGCCTTTAGGACTCAAGCTTCTAATAACCAAGAGGAGGAATTTAGTGATTTGGACTGAGTATCACAGGAATGAAAATAAACCATTAAAACAGAAAATACTTCAGGCTCACCCACTGCATCTGTTTTGTGCAGTGAAGCAGAGTCTTAATTTTAACTCCATAAGTTATGTTTCAGAGCAGTATTAAAATATCCTTTAGTATTCAAATATGCAGTAAGGAAAATATTAGAAAATCAAACACAGAAGGGTAGACAGTCAATAAGAGGGTCACATTCTGATAGATAATGAGCATTTTTTTTTTTCCTTAGTGGCTTTAAGTGCCTACACCACGCAGAACCTGATTTCCAAGAGTAACTGAATTTCTGAGGATGAAGTCAGTTTGCTCAATCACTACCATGCCATGACAGCAAAATTGATGTAAATGAAAAAGTTACAGCACAGGACAGAGGCTGCTACAAATGCAAAGCATTTGACCTTCTCCAAGTACATATGCACATAGAACTGAAGGCTGCATTGCAACACATAGTCACAACTTGGCAACACCGTTAAAGCGACTGTACAGCCCTGGAATTACTACTACCAGGAGTTCAATAGTTTCTTACTGTGTACCATTCTGTACAGGTTCATGAGAACCAGATCTCTCAGGGGGTCCAGAGGCTTGTTGCATTCAGCCTAGCTGCTGTGAGCATCGTGCTGCTGTGAGCATCGTGCTGCTGCGAGCATCGTGCTGCTGCAACCACTGCCAGCGTGGTCCTGAGAGGCATGTGCCTACCTGCAGGCTCTGGCCAGGATGATGTTAATTACATCTGCTACATCACTCTCTGCTGTCCCTTGGGATTTTGCTTACAATCTCATTTTGCCTGGTGTTTCTTAAATTATAATCTCCGTCTCTAAATCTAAGACTGTCATCAGTTCAGGGAGAGTCCCTGTAACTTCCCCCACAGATGGATCCTTTTGTCATCCAGAAACTTCTCCTCTCAGACCTTGCACACTATCCTATCCTCCTAGTCACTTGTTGACTTTGTCACCTATACCCGGGGACTGTGCTGATCCCCAAACACAACACTTTTCTGACGTTAAGAATGGCTGGAATTGTGCCCAACTCCATGTCACGAATCCTTTACTGATGCTTTTGCCACAGTGTATGCTACAAGCTGATTATATTAAACATAGGCAACCACCACGTGAGTAGAGACAGCAGTTCTCCAGAGGCTGCCTTCACAGCCTTCAGCTGAGTGCTAAATTCCAAGAGTAAATAGTAATTGACTCAAAATAATTCATGTAATAAAACTGTGCTGCAAATGGTACAGTTTCATATCTACATAAGCATCCTGTAATGGGTTGCACATTCTTCTTCCAGCACAGTGATGGATACACAGTCCCCAGATCAAAGCACCTACATTTTCTTGTTTAAAGCTTCAATTTTAAAGGAAAAGGGTTTTTTTTTTTTAAGTTTCTTCTGCATTAAAATAGAACCAAGCAAAACTGGTATCATAAATAAAACTATAAATGCAGCCAAACAGATTGTCTTCTCACCCCCAACTTAGTTCAGGAGTACTGGGTATTCTTATACTAAATAGTAGGTCATGTCTTTCTGTAGTTCTGTTGCTTTTCTTCTGAGGTTTTGTTGCTTTTAAATCTAGGAGATTCTTCTTAGCAGAGACCAAGAAAAAGAATAGGGAATGGGATAAAATAAGGTGAGACAATTCATGTGAGATTCAGGATTAAGAAGGCTTGATAACTATTGCTCTCCGCTCTCCTCTCTCCTTCCCTTCATTATCAGGTGGAGAAAAGCTAGTAAGATATGAGCAAAAGAAGAACAGAAGGAAGAACATCATCTCTTTGCTCCTAGGGCCAAATCAGCACTCATTGCTACAAATCCTTGGGGATTGCAACTGGATCAACTTCTCTGCTGCTTACTTTAGAGTCAGCTTTTTCCAAAAACTGCTGTGCTTTTCTTGGGTCCTGCTGGAATAGGGTTCATTTGCACCAGGAGCTGGGAGGGGGCCATAGCAGGGGTAGTTTTGCACTTTTCTCCCTCTTCTCCATCCCTTTGATGAACACCCTTTGAGCCTGATAGTCCAGCCAATTTTCCATCCGCCTCACTGTCCATTTGTCCAGAGAAAAAGTAATCACTTTGGCTATAGGGACACTATGGAAGACCACGGCCTTGCTAGAGTCCAGGTGTACAATATCTGCTGTTTCCCTTCTTCACAAAGCCATTCATTTCGTTGCAGAAGGCACTAAGGTTAGCCAGGCATGACATGCCCTCACTGAATCCATGCTAGCCATTCACAATACTCTTGTCCTTCACAGCTTTGAGATGGATTTGTTCCCTAGCTTTCCCAAGGGACTGAGGTGAGGCTGATTGGAGTCTTTTTTCCTTTTGGAGATGGTCATAGCAGTTGCTTTCTTTCAATCATTGGGAACTTCCCTGATTGCCATGACTTCTGAATGGTGATTATGATGACGTTGCCCACCTCCCACAGATGCATGCCACCTTCCCTGCATGCTCAGGCAATCTTCCTATTGCACCTTCCTGTTCCACCTAGTGGGAGGTGTCCCTGCCCATGGCAGGGGGATTGGAACTGGATGATCTTTAAGGTCCCTTCCAACCCTGACAATTCTATGATCTTTTCTTCCAGATCTGTTTTTTTTTAATGGGAGAAAGAATGTCTTAAGTCTGTACACACATGTTACGATCGAAAAAAAGAGGTTGATAGTTTGTTTCTAATGTAAGGACTTAAGCATTAACTGTGCAGATTTACCAGAAGGCTGTATTGTGTCACAGTCACATCTTCCTGCTGGATTTAGCTGCTCTCGTTTAGACACCATAATCCCAAATGTAATTAATTGGCTGCAAAACAGTTTTACCAGTGAGGTGCTCACCCATCGACACCCGTGAGCAAAATATTTTCCAAAATCGTAGCGAATCAAATCGTGATTCTTCAGGCTGATGAAATCATAAAGCACGCCTTGAATTCACACAGCTTTTTCCAGCGTTGATGATAACGAGAGATTTCTTGAATAGAGCAAACGAGAAGTATCTTACCTGTCTCATTTTTATCTCAGAATTAACACTTGCCCTTTTTACAGACGTGACTTTTCTAACAGAAGACAAGATCTACGAGATTCTGGAATTGTGTCGCGAGAAAGAGGATTATTCCCCTCTGATCCGGGTGATTGGGAGAGTTTTTTCCAGTGCTGAAGCCTTGGTGCAGAGTTTCCGAAAAGCCAAGCAGCACACCAAGGAGGAGCTCAAATCCCTTCAAGGAAAGGACGAAGACAAAGACGAAGACGAGAAGGAAAAAGCTGCCTGCTCGGCTGCTGCTATGGAAGAAGATTCGGGAGCGTCGTCGTCCTCGTCGTCCAGAATAGGTGATAGCACACAGGGAGACAATAACCTCCAAAAACTAGGCCCGGATGAAGTGTCTGTAGATATCGAAGCCGTCAGACGGGTCTACGATAGATTACTTTCTAATGAAAAAATAGAAACTGCCTTTTTAAATGCACTTGTGTACTTGTCACCTAACGTGGAATGTGACTTGACTTACCATAACGTGTACTCTCGGGATCCTAACTATCTGAATTTGTTTATTATCGTGATGGAGAACGGCAATCTTCACAGCCCCGAGTACCTGGAGATGGCTCTACCCTTGTTTTGCAAAGCGATGAGCAAACTGCCCCTGGCTGCTCAAGCGAAACTGGTGAGGTTGTGGTCGAAGTACAGAGCAGACCAAATTCGGAGGATGATGGAAACGTTTCAGCAGCTCATTACTTACAAAGTCATAAGCAATGAGTTCAACAGCCGTAACCTAGTGAACGACGACGACGCCGTCGTTGCTGCTTCAAAGTGCTTGAAAATGGTTTACTATGCAAACGTCGTAGGGGGGGATGTGGATACAGATCATAACGAAGAGGAAGACGAAGAACCCATCCCAGAATCGAGTGAACTAACTCTTCAAGAGCTGTTGGGTGAGGAAAGAAGGAATAAAAAAGGTCCTCGGGTGGACCCGCTGGAAACTGAACTCGGTGTTAAAACAATAGATTGCAGAAAACCACTTATCCCTTTTGAAGAGTTTATTAATGAACCACTCAACGATGTTCTAGAAATGGACAAAGACTACACTTTCTTCAAAGTAGAAACGGAAAACAAATTCTCTTTTATGACCTGCCCCTTCATATTGAATGCTGTTACCAAGAACCTGGGATTGTATTACGACAACAGAATCCGGATGTACAGCGAAAGACGCATCACTGTGCTCTACAGCTTAGTGCAAGGGCAGCAGCTCAACCCCTACTTGAGACTCAAAGTGAGACGCGATCACATCATCGACGACGCGCTCGTGCGGGTAAGTCCCCAGGCGCCGTAGAACGTTGGCTTTGGTCCTCCTCCCTCCCCTCCCCGTGGCCTTTTGCCTCACCAGGACCGCGTGCGAAGGCGGTGGCTTACGTGCTAGGTTTCCTCCAGGAAAAAAAACCTCAGGTAGCTTTCCCATGGGATGGTTGAATTTGAAGTGCTCTGCTGAAGATCTGCGTGTTCAGCAGAACCGCTTCTCCTCGGAGGGGTCGCAGGCTTGGGTGGTTTAAAGTATCAAGTAGTTCTCATTCCCCAGTAACAGATTCTGCACTGCTGTCGCTCTTCGTGGTGAGTGAGACCTGCTTGTGTTGCAGTACTTTGGGCTGTCTTGGATCATCTTCCTGTAGTAGGGTTTTTCAGATGAAGTTGGAATGAAATCCTGTCAGTTGTGTGGTCTTCTGGGAGGCTTCTGAGCTTCTAGATATCAAGTGTGTAGAAGGCCTGCATGATGAGTAGAACTTCTCACTTTGCTACTGATACGACTGAGAAAGGGGAAGACAGACCTGGTAATACCTGAGAACTCTGAGAGAAGCCTGATTCTGACTATGCTGACTTCTTAAAGTAGACCTTTTAAAGCTGTTTGTTCACACTTGTTTTGAAAGGTGGGAATTACATGGGGTACAAACCCTGTTAGTTGCTTCATGGTGTTAGGACTTCGCAGGGAAAACCTTTTTCTCCGATACCGACAGGAAAAAAGCAAATTGTGATGCAGAAGGGGCTTATGTCTGTAGATCTAAATTTCTATTGGGCAAATGAGGAATGAGAACGTGTCCCAGTTTTCTAATGGAAGAATACTCTTGGTAATTTCAGTACCTCTCAGACCCAGTGGTGTCTTGTCACATGAATGCCATGGAGTTTTATTTCCTTGACTGTTCACCTTTGGGTACATAAATACTGGAAAAAAGGCAGAGACGGTACTGTTGCACGCTCTTGATCTGTTGAAAATTGAGGTAATTTAAGTCAGATTAAGCTCAAACGTGCTAATTTAAATTGTGATACACTTGCAGCAGCACTTGCCCAGCCTGGTGGTTTATGAGTAGATGCCTGGGCGGTTGCTGTGGATCACAGAGTGGGAGGGGTTGGAAGGGACCTCTGGAGAACATCTAGTCCAACCCCCTACCAAGGCAGGTTCATCTAGGGAAGGTCTCACAGGAACAGATCCAGGTGAGTTTTGAATGTCTCCAGAGATGGAGACTCTGCCACCTCTCTAAGCAGTCTGGGCCAGGGCTCTGTCACCCTCAAAGTAAAGAAGTTCCTCCTCCTGTTGAGATGGAACTTCCCAGGTTCAAGTTTATGTCCGTTCTCTCTTGCCCTGTCACTGGGCACCACTGAAAAAAGACTGGTCCCATCCTCCTGACACCCATCCTTTAAGTATTTATAAGCATTGGTAAGATCCCCTCTCAGTCTTCTCCAGCCTGAAAAGAGCCAACACCCTCAACCTTTCCTCATGAGAGATGAGTTCCAGTTCTCTAATGATCTTCGTAGCCCTTTGCTGTACCATCTCCAGAAGTTCCCTGTCCTCCTTGAACCAGGGAGTGCCATACTGGACACAATATTCCAGGTGTGACCTCACCAGGGCAGAGTAGAAGGGGAGGAGAACCTCCTTTGAGCTGCTGGACACTCTCTTCTTGATACACCCCAGGGTACCATTGGCCTTTTTGGCCAGAAGGGCCCATTGCTGGCTCATGGTCATTCTGTTGACCACCAGGACACCCAGCTATTTTTTCACAGAGCTGTTTTCCAGTGGGTCAGCCCCTCACTTGTACTGGTTCCTCCTACACTTGCCCTTGATGAATTTCATCAAGTTTCTCTGAGCCCAGCTCTCCAGCCTGTCCATCTCTTGCTGAATGTCAGCGCAGCCTGCTGGTGTGTCAGCCACTCTTCCCAGTTTCCTGTCCTCAGCAAACTTGAGGGTCCACTCTGTCCCTTCATCCAGGTCATTGAGGAATACATTGAACAGGACTGAATCCAGTGCTGACCTCTGGGATCCTTTTGTGGCTGTTAATTTAAGCTGATCTGACTCTCTCAGAGCCCCAAGGAGAGTAAGCATTTTAAACTGTTTCATTTTGGGACGGAAAATAAAGCAAACAGAGAAAATTGTCCTAAATTCCAGCAGTCTGGGCTGAACTGTAGTGATAGTGGATGAGACCAAGTGCAGCCCAGGTAATTCTCAGAAGCAGAAAAGAAATTCTGTTCCATAAACTAAAGATGAATGAAGCCTCAGCATCCTGCCTGGAGGAAGGGAGCTGTGTGTGCCATTTCAGACAGATGCTACAAGGTAGCTGTGGTGAGTGGGAGAAAATGATGTTGATAAACGTGTGTAGTGGGTACAGAAGTCACCTTTTTATCTATTGGCATGGTTTTAACAGATAAGAGAAGTACCAGTGCTCAAGAAAGAGAGTTGAAATATTCTTGAGAAGTATTTTCAGGAGGTAGGAAAGGAAGGAACGGAACAATACAGTGTCTCTGTTTGCTGTGGTGTGTCTGTCTCTCTTTCATTTCTTCTCATTTTAATATCAAAAAGGAGATACACTTGGAGAGTTCAGAGTCTCTTCAGAGAGATTGTAATGGTTTGAAACTGGAAAACAATAGATTTAGACTGGGAATAAGAAGGAAACTCTTCACTCTGAGGGTGGGGAGGCACTGGAACAGGTTGCCCAGCGAAGCTGTGGATGCTCCATCACTGGAAGTGTTCAAACCCAGGCTGGATGGAGCTGTGAGCAACCTGCTCTAGTGGGAGGTGTCCCTGCCCATGGCAGGGGGGTTGGAACTGGA